>VZRL01003367.1:226432-251005 GCA_013397895.1 Origma solitaria
TAACATATAATATATATATAAATAAAACATATAAATATACAAATACATATTATATATATTACTATATATATAGAATATATTTATATATATATAAATAAAACATATAATAAACATAATAATAATAACACAATAAAATATTCATAAGACCACAGATCCATGATCCCAGAGTGCCAGGGTGCTCAGCATGCCATGCCCTGCTTAATCTCAGGTCCCTGCCAGGTGCCCACAGAAATTCCTGAGCCCCCCAGAGCCACAGACACCCACGGTGGGCAGCCCTGGCTGGGGGTGGAGCACCTGCAGGAGCTGCCATTAAATCCAAGTGCCCTTGGGGCTTGGACAATAGCAGCATGTCTCCCATTAAGTGCCCTGTAAAGAATTAACATTAAAATATTCGTAAGATCACAGATCCATGGGCTGCAGGTACACTATTTTTAGACCTTGTGAGCTGTAGATTTTTTTTGTTGGGTAGAACACATGAACATGACCGAATCTATAGCTATGGAAGGATTTAAACATTTATTTTCCTCCTGTAGGAACACCACTGTGTAGCAGTGACTTTCCATGGTGCCACAATGACAAATTTGGGTTTGGTACCAAATCTGACTATACCTACAGTATCTTAAAAACCTGAAGCACAACAATAAAGAACATTTTTTCTTCTACCAGCAACCACAAAAGCCTGCAAAGCTGCATTAGAAAGTGTACTTGCTGATTATAATGACTCGCTTTTTACAATGGGAACAGCCTGCTGAGTAGGAGCATTTGTTAACTTGCTTTAAATCCAAACTTCCTGCCACGGGAGCCAACAAACATCATATCAGGGAGCCCAGGAATCACCTGCAGCACCACATTTGCTGTCTGAGCAGTGGTGGTGCCATTAAAGAAGATATACACTGTAATGAAATCCTTTTAATATAGGCACTGACTGGGAGAACATTGTGCCACCCTCAGGGATTTCATTCCCGAATTCAGAGGATTAAAACTTTCCAGCACCACTAAAGGGAGGAACACCATTAAGTTGCCCACATCTAACCTTTCCTACACCAATTCAGTAGCAGTTTGATAAATGTAACAGGGCCCAGATTTGTTCAGCAGCCACTGAATGGACCTCAGAGAGGAAAAAAGGATGAGAAAAAATAAAGTTAATCTTAGATTCCTGTGCCAGGAGACCACACAGGGAATAATTACACAGGAATAGAGCCAGTCTGGACAACAAATAGACACGAAATAATGCTAAAAAATGTTTCCAGATTTAATAAGTGACCCATTTGCTGCTGCATGGAAAGGAAATTTTCTCCTACTTAATCATGTCCAGCAGAGCCCAAAGGCCCATGGCTGGCATGAATTTGCTTCTGCGCTTCTGAACAATTCCCTTTGCTGCTAACACCATCCTTGGTCCCACTGGGATCCTCCTGAGGAACAGCTTTCCAGAGCAAAATACTTAAGAGACGCTATAATTTTTATTATTATTGATCTCAAAGCAGTTACTGTCTGACCACAGATGTAAGAAATCCCACCTGAATTTTCCAGGGAATAAATATGTCCCTACTCAGTCATTCAGTGCCATGGCACTGTGCAGCAATTCCTTTTCTCAAGCAGAAAAAAACTGTAAAAGCACAACAAAAAGAAGCAGAAATATCTAATTCTTGCACCCAGCACGGTAAGCTGGAAAAGAGGAAAGATTTACCAAAGAACTCTTATCTTTTCCTCAATTGCAGGTCCATTTTCAGAGCTCAGGAGAGCTGGAAAGCACCAATTCCTTCTGTGTTCCATGGCTGCCACAAACCCTGCCAGGAGAACCCACATTTTCACCCCACCCTCTCCTGACACATGCCGATCTCTCCAACCTTGGTCCCACTCTTCCTCTCCCAGGGTTAAAGCTCCAACAGGTTTTTTACACAATGTGATTTGCACAGAACAAATCAAGCTGTGGGTGCACATCATCACACCAGGACCAAATCCACATCTTGCCAAAGCTTTCTGAGTAAATGATACCCAGGAAGCCATTTCATGAGCAATCTTTTTATCCTGGCCTGTTTACTGAAGTTAAAAAAGCCCCAAATCTCATGGCAGGAGGAAAAAAATACAGGCTTGGAGTAAAAGAACTGGTTTTGAAATGAGAAACAGATGGGGAGCCTTGGTGTTATATTCTTTTTAACAGCATTCTGCACAAAGAAGTCTCAATTGCTGGGTAGGAAGACATTCAGAAAGAGAAATCTGGCTCCAGGATTGCTTTGGAGCATAAAAGTCAATATCTGCTGAGGCAAAAACACAAAAAACAAGCCCCTAACCCAAAGAAACTGGCTACTGATGCAAAATTGGCTCTTGTTTTAGTTCTGTCACATAAATTTAAAACTTTTTTACCAGTATTTACATTTGGTTTGGCTTTTTTTTTTTTCTTTTCAATGTAGTTTGCATCTGTGGAGCTTGAAACAGTGTTTACTTTCCAGGAAAAAATAAAATAAGGAATGAATGCTACCAGATGGATTATTTCCAATAAATAAGATCTCTGGGTAACTCATCCCCAAAGAAGAGAGTGCTGTGCTTTACACTCTTCCTGGATTTAAACACTTCCCTCCCACAAAGGGGGCAGATCATTCCCTAAACACTTCAGAGTCCCCAAAAAATCACAATATTCAAGGTTCTGTTTAGAAATTTGTCAGGCCTGGACATATTTTTGCACACTGTTAACTCCCTGGTTATCACAGGGAGTTATTACTGTTCACTTGCTGAAAAGAGACATTGGGAAAATAAGACAGACATGAAAAAGTCTTGCCAGTTGAACTCTTCAATTTCAATGTATCTGCTGTTAAAACAGCAAATTTAATGAAAGACAACAATGCTGTGAAGAATCCTCCTAAATGAGAAGAGAATAAGCTGAGCCATTGGGACCTTGGGCATTGGGAATGTTCAGAATTTTACCACACAACCCAGAATTCTGATTTCCTCAAAAAATCCTCATTCCCAGACTCTTGCCTTTTCACAAAATTCTCTATTTTTATTGCCATTTGATCCTAAAAAGTCATAAAGAAAAGTCTAATAAGGTGATGCTGTAATAGAGCTGTGAAAAAGAACGCAATAAAAATGCATTTTTCTGAGGGTCATGTAATGACTTTTCAGGGACTCAGTTCAAGGGTTTGGAACAGGAAAGTCTGACAATATTACATGAACACAGAAAAGATAACACTCCAAAAATGACTCCAAATGTGTGTGAATTCACACACACTTGTGCATTCACACATGATTAAGTTTTAAGAACAAGACCCAGAAGAAAGTTCTGCACAAAGCTGTGCTCCAGGTGTGCACTGAACAAGGCCATGCTGGAAATATTGGAAACTTATAAACCACAAGGCAAAAATGGCATAATTTTGGGCTCATGTCCAAATCATTAAATCACTCTCTGCATATACACAATTCTCTCCTTCCCATAATCAGTATTAAAAATGAAAGCAAATCAGTATAAAACCTTAACTAATCCAAGTACAATGTGCTGGAAAAACATTTAAGGAAGAGATTGCTGGTTTAATTTAGAGTAGGAAAGGAGTGATACAAATGTGCTTTGCCTGTTGCTATTTCCCACCCTGATTTGAAATTGCAATGGACAGAAAATGCAGAATTAACTTACTGAAGAATCAGCTCTGAAAGCTCTCAACAGGATTTTTTTTAGCCTGGGATTTTTCAGTTTCTTTTGAATAATGAAAAGAAGGAAAGTGGAGACCTTAGAAATTTAAGAAATGTCAGTTTAATCATGGTCTTGTCAATATTTGGTTCTCGGGAGCTGCATGCATTCTTTTCTGGAATAATCTTGGTGTGCGTCATCAAGTAATTGTTTCCTCTGATATGAACCGACAGATAAAAGTGTAGGATTTTGATTTTAGCTACTCTTTCCTCTCTAAAATATCTCTCACAAATGATTTCAAATGTAACAGCATCCACAGACTGCAGCCAGCCTAAGGAAGTTTTACTGCACAGCACGCAAGCTGAAGGCATTCCCTGCCTGAAAACAGGAATACAAAGAAGCGAAAGGGAAGAAAGGGATAAAGAGTGAGCACAAGAAAATCAACATCTCTATTCTAGAGACGGAGAAAGAGGAACAAAAAGGTTTTCTAGGAGCCAGCCCCATTAGATCCTGTGTCCTGACCCCTCTGAACACGTGGCCACATCCTTCAGTCAGCTCCCAGCCATCCCCTCTCGCTCCACGTTTTCCACCGGATGGATATTTACAACTTTATTTATCCCCACGCTGCTTCCTGTCCAAAAGTGATGCTGATGAGCTCATCAGCAGTTCCAGCATGCTTGGCTCCAGCTCCCTCTGGCACCAGTCACCCTCTATTGTGCAGGGAGGCAGAAAGCCCTGCTGCTTCCCAGGCCCATGCAGCACTTACACCCTGTCAAAACAGCCCCAAGATGGAGAAGTGGCTTTAAAACCACTTCTTACTATGTCTTTAAAACACCTTTAAAAACCTCAAATATTCCCAAAACTTGGAAGCATATATAGAATCCATTGTAGGGCTGCTACTATGGGTTTTGTTGAAATACTGAATTTAATTCGTGGATGGAAACGAAGTTATTTCGATCCACTCTCTGCAATTTCATAGGATGGGAAGAGCAGAGGCTCCCAGTGCCACCTCCAACCTTCTGTTCTGCAATTCCTTAGAAGGACTTGAGGATTAGGATCAGTGGAATGCAAGGTATCCTCAGCAAAGTCCTGAAACCACAGTGCACCTTCACTAAAGGAAATCCTAGTGAGAAAAAAACATGAATTCTCCTATTGCTTCCTCATTTCCACAGGTGAGAGAAACCCCAGGGATGGGATTTAATCCTTGTCTGTGCACTCCATCCTTGACCATTTGGGGTTGGATTATGGCCAGGGCATTACCCATGCCCAGGGCCAGGTACCCAGAGCACAATCCTGCACTCTGCCCTGCAGGAGCAGCACCCACTGCCTGCAAAGCACCCCGAACGCTGCCAGGGGAGCAAGGGCACTTCCCAACATGTGAGGAAATGATTCTTCCCCACCAAAGCAATGCAGGAGCAGCCCAGGAGCAGCACCCACTGCCTGCAAAGCACCCCGAACGCTGCCAGGGGAGCAAGGGCACTTCCCAACATGTGAGGAAATGATTCTTCCCCACCAAAGCAATCCTGGTGCTGACAGAGGCTTTGGCTGCCTGCACAGATGGGTTTGACACAGGCAGGAGTGGCCCAGCGCTGACTGGAGCCAGCAGAAGGCAGTAATGACTGGGTAGTGCCCGTGGAAAGTCATTTATTCCAGCCAGCCCTCCCCTAATGATCTGTCAGATGTTGAGCATCCAAAGCTGGCACTGCCTCAGGCACAAATTGCTGCTGCTCGGTACTTCCCAAACATCTCCAGCTTCAAAATCCGTATTTCACAGACTATTGCAGAGCAGAGGGTTTTATTGTCTGGGTGTGCTACAAGATCTATGCAAAACACCACTGGAGGAGCAACAGCATTTTCTTCAAAACCATATTTACTGGATTTAACAAATTTCTTTGTAAAATTTTTTATCTCTTTTACCATCTTTTGAAATTAAATTCTCTCCACTCTTTTCCAATTTCAAAGAAAACAGAAGCAATTCTATAAGGACAGATATATCAGAACTGCAAAAATGTGGAGAAATTGAATAAAAGTCAAACTTAACTTAAACTGTTCAAAAATATTTGCGAACAAAGAACAGTTTTCCAATAAAGAAAGGCTGATGATTAGTTAAGTTTAAGAAAATAGGCATCAGGGTAGACAGGCACCTGTCAAAGATTGCAAAGAGAATGCAGAAAAACATATGAGAAACAACTATAATAATTAAAATAGGAAAGTCCACGAATATGCACTGAATCCTTGGAATAACTAACAATAAACATGGGAAGAGAAAGCACTAGGCTGCAAAAATGCAAAAATCTTACGGAATTAAAAAGAAAAACTACAAATTACACATACCCAGCAAAATAATATAACATTCTAGGCACAGGTAGATATTGAACAGGTCAATACTAGAAAACTACAGTGATGTGGTCTTTTTGCTGATTGATAGTCCTTTACTTTGTACTAATTGCAGTTAGAAGGTAATTGAATTGGAAGAAGAAGAACTAGTGGGGAAAAAAAAAACTAACGAAAAACCCTTTAAGTCCCATAAAATTTCATTTAAATGCAACAGAAATACAACCTCTCAGGAATATGATTCCATTGTTTTGAACAATGGCAGGTTTCTTCTTTCCCTTAAATCTTTAAATGTAACAATGGGAAAATTCATTTCTCTGCCACCTTAAGAGCAAGAAAAGCACCACATTTACCTCAGAATGCTGAAAATACGCCCAGGTATATTAATGATGCATTCCTCAAGTCCCAATGAAATCGATCCAATATTAATACAGAGGCTGCACTGTACAGAGACTTGTCAAATGCTCACATATGGAAATTCAGGAAATAAGGGAAGTTCCAAATGGACTCTGTTTCACTGACTTCATGTTACAGCACAGCTACAGAAATAACTCTTAAAACATTCTCTTCAAATTTTGAAATGCTCATTCCTGAAGGACAAACATTTCTCCCCATTTCCTTCATCATTTCTGCAAGCTCTGCATGAGGTATTTTTGGTTTTTTTTTTCAGTACAGGAAAGACCAAAGCTTTTTTCCCCCCAAGACTTTTATACCAACACAATACTCGACTTGAGAAATGTATAATATAAAAAGACTCAAAGGAGTTTCAGTGACGGATCATACATTGCTACTGGGAGAAAGCAAATAGGAATGTCTTAGTGCAGTTAGGGCAAATCTGAAGGGCCTGGAATCAAAACAGAAATTATCTCAACTGAAAAACATCAGCAAGCGACTGAATCTTGCAGGTTGCTGTCATGAGTGATCAGAACAATTTCAAATAAAAATGCAGGCACAGCAGTTAGCAGAGAACAATGAAAGCATTGTTAAGGCTGCAGGATGACGGATTTCAAAACTGAAACACTCATAAATAACTTACGCAACCCAAGCACTCAGTAAATGTCACAGCAAAAGTGTTTCGTGTATTCCTGGGATGGCAAAAAAGGAAAACATCTGCAAGGGCAGGGCAATATCCTGACTGAAAACAGAGATTGGAACATAATGCCCTCAATACCATCCCTGATCGCAGTGTCTGCCCCTTCATGACACACAACAAAACTGAAAAACATTCAGCATTCACTCAGAAAGATCACTCAGTGCTTCAAAACCACTGCAGCAGCTCAGGCTCCCAGCACATGGAGCAGAAAGTTGGGAAAGAACTAGAAAATTAGCAGGGATACTCATGCTGATTGTTATCAATCCATAGTGGGGATAATTACACTGAGAATGACTGTAGTAGGAGAAGGAGAAAAATCTCTTTAAGGAGAACAAGTCATGGATGCTAAATCCTAGCCCTGGGGAAATGTGTGAAAACAGAGGGGGCATCTCTCTGTGCAGGTGGGTTGGTATCTTTGGTGACATTAAACTCTGCATCTGAGGGGTCTCCTTGTTCATTCTGTGATGCACAAGAGGCACAGGGGAGCAGGAACAAGGAAACTTTCATGACTCTCATTAAAACAGAAACACTGGCAGTGTTGCATTAAAATCCATCCCTTTTTTAACATTCCTGTTCCAAGGTTTTAATCAGTGTCTGAAAGGATCAGGTAGCCCAGGACCAGGAGCACTTCACTTTTCCAAGGAATTGCAGTGCTTCTCACCATAATGTCATGAGAAAAGAGCCTCATTTTGCTCCCAACAGGGCAAGCAGGTTAATTAGCACAGTCACTAATAAGCTAAACGTTCTCTCCTGTAAGCAAAGCAGTTGTTCCAAATAAATCTCCATCGTGAAGAACTCTGGAGTCTCCCTTGTCAGTGCCAGCAGGAGTCTGGCACCAGAAGAGCTCTCCCTGCTCTCTCCGGTGGCAGGGCAGTGCCCTGAGCTCTCACAGGGATATTTGACATTCCAGCACAGCTTCTGCAGAATCAGAATATGACAGTGGGGGAATCGTACAAGGAAAATTTGGCCCAGAATAAAAATAGATTGGTTTCCTGCTGCGACCATCCCAAAATTCCTGAACAATTGCCTGCGGGAAGCTTGTCTGGCACGCAGCCTGCTCAGGACAATTCTGGGTAAGGAAAAGTTGGCTGCTTGGATGTCTGGCCTGTGCAGCTTCTAAAGCAGAGAAATGAAGGAATGACTGAGTCCAAATGAAAAGGACTCTAATCTCAAAATGCGCAGCTTCTCCTAAGTCCTCTAGCTAGACTGGATGGCTTCAGAATGCACCAGAATTCTTATAAAATTCCTAATTCATTAGTTTTAGGTTTTAAGAGTTACAGAGTGACAAGAGCTCGAGAAGGAGAATGCTGACAAAAGCAAGACAATGCCAGCAAATTCAATTATATCAGCAAAGCCACTTCTGTGCTCTAAGTCTGACTCTCCAGTAGAGCTGACATAGACCAGATGAAATTATGCTAAATTACTATATTGAAAAAAAACCAAAACCCATCACACAACAAACCAATATACAGACTGCAATTAAATTGTAATTGGATTTGTCATTTCAAAGTATTAGCATCAGATTTCCACATAATGCAGGGTGACATATTCTTATGCTAATAAATAGAAAGTTAGCAAAATAAACAAAGGCTATGTTTCTACTGTAAGGAAATACGTGAGCCAATGAAGCAACCTTTTCAGCACACCAGTAATTCAATACCCAAACCACATGAAAAGTGATCTCTCTGGGAATAGCACAGCTGCTAAAATCCAAGTCAGTTTTTATTAAATCATCAAGTCTGTTTATGTAAAACGGGGCTCTCTTAAAATGACCTCCAAGAGGAAATGATTTGCTAACAAAAAATTGATACCCACATTGAATTTATCTGCGTGGATGTACATTTTTATTGTTTTTACATAGCAGCGTTTCCTGGATTGGAGATAAGGAGAAAATAGCAGAAAAAGAGAAAAGTCTGAGTTGAAATTCTCAGACTCCACCATCAAGGTTTTAGCTACTGCTGAGCTTTCAGCTCTTCAAGAGGGTAGATAAAACCACTGTTATTTTTAGAAACATCCAAGTTTAGTGCTTCAACTTTTGAAGAGAAAACGCACATTAAGAATCCTTCAAAACTTGTCAAATGTACCCAGATAGCCCAGAGGGAAAAAAGGAATAGTGTAGAAGAAGATCTTGTGCAAGTTCTCCAAGAGATGACAGTGCCCCATTATTTTCCGAGGGTTGTTTGAAAGGAGGACAAGCGCAGAGAAAGGAACAGACAGAACCTCTTGCAGGCACTCTCAAGGTACAGGAGAGTGAGCGACATTAATGACACTGCCAAGCACTTCAAACCATCAGTCAAACCCTCTGAATCTTCCTACTGAGATATCCCAGGGAAAACTGCTGGAACTTGCACTCTGTGGCCAGAAAAAACTTGCCAGAGGAAACTTTTCATGGCCTCAGGAGGGGGAAACAATGCAAGAGCTGCCCCAGTGCTCTGACAGGACACAGAGCCAAAACACAGCTGGGAGCTCTGAGGTGACTCAGGACTGGCAGCACCAGCAGCAAAATGAGAAATCTGGTCAAAAAAATCAATTTTTTTCCCCTCAATTGTTCATTATTTGTCTGGTTTGTATCACAAACCAGAAATTTAGACAATTTTCCCCGTTTGTAAAGCTCCAGAAGGCTAAAGAGATATTTATTCATCAGACATCAGAAAGGATTTTTTAAACAATACCAATCTCATTCCTTTCTCCAGAGCTGAAAGATGCTGACAGTATTTCTGTGATAAAATTTTCAGAAATGTCTTGGTCAATCTCTGCTTGGATTCTTCAGCTGATGACAGAATTTACAGGGAGATAAATAGTGCACCATGCTCAGAGGTGACGCCAAAGAAATTTGGAAAACAGCTACAAAAGAAGGGTATGAGGGCAGAAGAACTTTAGCTGAAGTGAGGGCTGATTTCAGTCCCTAAGAAAGTGAGAGAAAATGTCCGAAAGCACCCCAAATTTGACCTAGAAATATATAAATAAAGGCCAGACAAACTCAGCCTTACCTTGGCTGAACAGGCTGTGCACTTATCAAATGCCAGGCTGACTGGAAGAACATTATCAAATCTGGATAAAAACCCTCGGATCTAGAAGATGAAAAAAATGACATTGCTGTTTGAAACATTTCCAAAATTCAACATCAACTGGACACATACGTTCAATAAAAAGGACATCTATAATGTTCTAACAGTCACCCTCAGGAGCACCTTTTTATGCTAAGCACATATCACTGCTTTTCTAGAGATAAATAATGGCCCAACTTTCTAAATGCAGCACTATTTCACCAGAAATAGAGGCACAGCACCATCTGCAGTTGGCCTTTTCTGAGTGCAAAGTTTGATGACCATTTAGACACATTTTTCTCCATTTCTATGAGCTAAAATCTGAAAATTTCACTGTTGTGCATTTCTCAATTACGAAGTTAATATGATATTATTGACAGGCAATTTTAAAATTTCAGACCACTATTTCTGCTAACAGAGGGAGCACTGAAAACACTTTGCAGCAGGGTTTGGTTATTTCAACTATGAACTCTTTGGAGTATTGATCTTCCTTTTTATTCTGTGCTTTTCCAGGTCAATTACAATGGAGAGATATCTCAAATACCAGAACTTAAGTAACTCTGCAGTACAAATAGTAATACCTGAATTTTGAAATTTTAAAACGGAATTTTTTAAAAACTGTATCTTTAACACATTTGTAACTAGAGTTTGGGTTGAGTAGACAAAAAATGTGCAGATCTTTATGCAAAATGACATGAAAATGTGCTATCTGTATCCAAAACTACATTAATATTTTGGAAAACTATAATTTTTGTGAGTTGGCTGATTTGAATTGTTTTCAAATTCTGAAGAGATTTAAAAAGTGAATAAAAGTAACTTTGAGATGGTCATACTTTCAGCTCTGATGAAGAACAGAAAAGTCAGAAATTGCTTTATTCACATAATCCCTGCTCAGCAGGGAGCAGGAATTGTGTGTCCATGAGTAGGACAAGCACAGTGCCAGAACACACTTCCTGGGCCTGTGTGATGAGTTAACATTATTTATATTTATTTTTTAACAAACATGGAGAGTCAGGCCTCTGGGGAATGGAATTAGATTTTTAAGGAGACAAAGGCTGATGAGCTCCCAGCTCCTAACCAAAAGCACTTCCCCACAAATCATTTACCTGATGAGGAACAAGGCCAAGAGAAGTGGGTGGCTCATTCATTCTGTCATCGCTGCTGCTGGCCACAGCATAACCACTGCCAAAAACCCAAGGGGGAAAATCAGAGCAAGGCTACACACTCAGCATTTCCAGTCAGCTTCGAGGCATTTTGCTACAGCTCAGAACATGGCAAGGAATCTTTGTGGAAAGTCTTTTTCATAGGAACTAAGATTGAGTCTGAGATTTGTAACATACCTTCAACTAAATAATTCTTTCTTTCACAGGATTTAAAGACAGAAAACAAGCCTCACTTTCAAGGTGCAGAATTTCAGAGTAATTTGTGTATCACACCTGCTTCATTTCAAGTAAGGTTTGCAATACAGGGCTTTTCTGGAAGCACCTTATGTGCCATATGGAATTACAACAGCTCCTCATTATATTCAAATATTGTTCAGCAAAGGAAAGCCAATATCCACTAACAGCAACATTTTCTGCTTTTGAAATTCGCAAAATTTTTCAAAAAATATTTTTCTACTGTTAAACTCAGAGAGAAGAGAAAAACTTAAGACTTGATGAAACAGTTCCTTCAAACACTGTACATTACATGAATTCACAGACATTGCACCTCACAGAATTGTCCTACTTGAGGTGTAATTCCTCCTCCTCTCTGAGGATTCTATTAAATTTGCCTTTTCTCAGAGAATATCTATTGGGACTCACCCTTCAGGATGCTGCAGAACAGAAACCATCAGCTCCACTGCCAGGGCTCCAGCCACCATGGCCAGCCCAGGCCGGCTGACCGTGCACTGCTGGTCCAGCGTCCGATCCCTGGTGGACTACAAAGACACACAATGCTAAAAAAAAGAAAAAAGCACCTCCAAAGTAACCACTTGCCCTGTACAAAACACCTCTAGAGCTCTGCAATTAGTATCTGTGATCTTCCAAAGAAAAATGAGCTATTTCTTCACCCTGTGTACATCAATATAAAGCCGATCCCTTCCTGAAACACTGTTAAAACTGAGTGAAAAGTCAAGTCACAACAAAAAAGAGCTATAATCACTATTTGCATAAGGTTCTACTCACATCCCCTGGTGCCACAACATCATTGCAGAAGTAGCAGCCCAGTTTATAGCCAGGGATATTTGAGAAGAGTGAGGATCCCAGAAGATCAGAAGAAGCAGAGGCATTGCTGAAACGTGAATCACCAGATTCTTGCTGTTTTGGTTTCTTTAGGCCGTGTCTCATAACAACAAAAGTGTCAAATCCCAAGGCAGCATTGATGACCAACTGTGAACAATCAAGACAGAACAACAGGTTTTAAGTGAGCCAAAAGGGGAGGAGAAAAAAAAAACCCCTCAAGGTTTTATTCACTGTAAATGCCAAAAAACCCACACACTGTAGATGGATGAGCAAGCCATTAACTGCATATTTACCACCTTAGCTGTAAACAACAGAGTTTCTGAAAGGTGCAGAGTTCCAGTTGTCAAGCACTTAGAAAAAACAAAACCAAAATAAAAGCCTGTTTCAGAAAGCCACAAGCCCTTGCCGTTTTCTGTGCCTTTCAGGGAAATCTGATCCAAATGAATGACTCCCTCTAGCTGTTACACAAACCGAGGCACACTTGCTGACAAAAAAAAGTAACAGCAACTTCAAGCAATGAAATGCCATCTGTTATCCAAAACAATTTCTGCTCAGTAAGGAAAGCAATTAATGATTACTTATGGTCTTCATCTGCATCTGCTTAGTCACATGGGGAGCAGGAGCAGCTGTGCTGCACAATTCCTCTGTCCTCATTTTCCCCTTTCTCTCCACTTTGTGGCAAGTGCACAGAGCAATCTGAAGCTCTGTGGGATGAGCACAATATCAATACAATAATGACGGCAGCCAGTAAAATATAAAGGAAGATAAATTGCTTCATATGCAGATACTTTTGATAGAAATTCTGGTGCAGCAGTTTCTCATTTTCCATTCTTATAGGCAAAGATTATTTGAAGGGAGAACTCTGAGGGAAGCTCTCTCAAGAATTAGTCATCTTAATTAGCAAGCTGTGAGTCTCATCATCATTCTCGGTACTTCAAATAATTTCTGGATATTCTCTTTCAATTTTGTAGTAGTTTATTTCTCCTCAGTCCTGAAGTGGAATCACACTGTTAAATCTCTACAGGGCTACAGCAATTAAAGACTGCATCTTCTCTCTGCATCCACCTTCAAAACCTGAATATGGTGTTCCCACTTTCAAACTATGAGTAAGAAGCCAATGGCTGGTATTATCAGAAATTAATAATGTTGCTAAACAATTCCTACTGCAATCAGCTGTTTCTCTTTTCTCAGTTTACTGGCTGGCAACTATTTCAATCTGATTAACCCTTAATGGAAAAAAATCGCCTGGTTTTGATAAAGAGACAATAGAAAAGTGTATCTTTTGGCATGCATTTATAAAAATGAAAACCAAGCAAAATTTGTACAAGTTCCAGCACTCAGCAGGAACAGAGATTTACCATCTGACAGGAGCATTTAACATTTGAGGGGCTTGTTTGCTTGTTTTGGGGAAGGACTGCAGGAATGGCAAAGATCATCAAGGCAACTGAGTGATTAAGGGGGGAAACCACCTCTTCCTTCTACCCATGGAGCTGTTTTTGGGCACTTTACACAAATTCTCACTGACTGTGTTCTTCATTTTCTGTGTGTGTGCTCTGAGACCTTGGGGACCAAACTGTGCAGTACCTGAGATCTGCAGGTGCCATAAAAATCACATTTGAAGCAGAGCTCTCACTAAGTGTTTACAAACATAAAATATGAGCATTTGTTTGGACACCTTGAGATTTCCCTGCTGTGCTTGTTCAGTGACAGAGAATTCCATCTCCTTAGATCAAAGTGATGTTTTTAAATCAACCAACTGTGATGCAGACACACTACACCACCGAGTAACAGAGAAATGTCACAAAAAAGTCAAAATTTATCCTCAAAATACGATTT
Organism: Origma solitaria; assembly: GCA_013397895.1. NCBI lineage: Eukaryota > Metazoa > Chordata > Aves > Passeriformes > Acanthizidae > Origma > Origma solitaria. Next base: position 240,587 of record VZRL01003367.1, read on the forward strand.
GAATGCTGCAAGGAAAACGTAGAGGAGCTCGGCTGGCTAAGCAAATGTGGGAGGGAAGTTCTGGAGATCATAAAATCACTGACTGAACCAGACAGGTCACATATAAAATATGCACATAAAACTGCATAGACTGTGAAAATAACCAACCATCATACATATGGCAGAGTAGGCTGGCACTGACACTTCCCAGTTCAATACCCAGCTTTGCAAACTCACTGCTTGTGTCATTTCTGTGCTATTTTTAAACAGCTAAAAGATTGCTGAAAGACCAGAAGTACAAACTGCAGGAAGGACAGGAGGATTAAGGAGGAACTGATGAAGGTATCAAGTTGCACACACTCACACTGAGGTTCTAATTCAGTGAAGCCCACACCAAAGGGACACATTAAAAGCCCATTGCTCAGGGCCAGAAATGTATTTAAAAGAAGGAAAGAATGAAGAAAAGAAATGAATGGATTAGTGCAATACCTTCCTCTTGCTGGCTGCAATGACAGCAGGCAGCCACCGGCTCTCCCGAGTGTCCATCAGCAGGAAAACAACGTCGTGGGCATCAATGAGCTCCTCGAGTTTAGCCACGTCCTTCCGGGCCTGGGCCATTGTCACCTCCGAGAAATTCACTGGGTGGCCTGGCATGGGGATGCTCATGTTGTAACCTTCTGAGCTCTGCAGGGAGGCACGCAGAAAAAATTCAACTCCTGTTTGTCGAATTCAATACAGAGCAGAGTGCAAATTCAACTCCTGTCTGTCGAATTCAACACAAATCAGAGAGTGCAAATTCAACTCCGATCTGTCGAATTCAATACAAATCAGAGCGCAAATTCAACTCCGATCTGTAGAATTCAATACAAATCAGAGCGCAAATTCAACTCCCGTTTGTCGAATTCAATACAAATCAGAGCGCAAATTCAACTCCTGTGTGTAGAATTCAATACAAATCAGAGTGCAAATTCAACTCCTGTGTGTAGAATTCAATACAAATCAGAGTGCAAATTCAACTCCTGTGTGTAGAATTCAATACAAATCACAGAGTGCAAATTCAACTCCTGTTTATAGAATTCAATACAAATCAGAGTGCAAATTCAACTCCTGTTTGTAGAATTCAATATAAATCACAGAGCACAAATTCAACTCCTGTTTGTAGAATTCAATACAAATCAGAGTGCAAATTCAACTCCTGTTTATAGAATTCAATACAAATCACAGAGTGCAAATTCAACTCCTGTGTGTAGAATTCAATACAAATTAGAGTGTAAATTCAACTCCTGTTTGTCAGCATGGCAGCTCTGCTCTTTCCACCTCTCCCTGTGTCAGTGCTGTGCACTGAGGCACAGTGCTGAGGTTTCTGACTGTGCATTTATCCAGAACAGCCCAATCTCTGGGAAAGGCTTACAAGGCCCAGCAAATCCCTACAAGAACACAGTGGAGCTGCTCCTAATCCCAGGGGTTACAAACATCCCTACAAAGCCAAGCAGCCACATTTACATACTATTATGATCTGGTAAACTCATCTAAAACCTGCGTCCTGGATTCTCTTCCCAGCCCCTTCCCACACGATTTTAACAGGCTGCAGTTTCTATTTTTGCTGCTGAACATTGACTCAGTTACAGTCAGAACATGTGCAGTATCACACACTCTGCTCTTCATTTTCAGTTCCTTAGGAGAAGAGCAATAGCCCCAAACGATTTCCCTGTAATTCCCCCAGCCATATGTGAACTTGAGACAGCAAAAAAGCACTTCTGAGTGCAGGGCTTGGCTGTCTGGAGGCCTGCACTGTGCAGATGCTGGAGGAGTTTGTTCCTGTGGCAGAAACATTTCCCTCTTCCAGCCCCTTATTTGGACAAGACATACTGAGAGCAAATACTGAGCCAAATCAGCATATCCACAATGCACAGACAATGCAAACAATTACCTTCCTCCTCTGGAAATATGTTAGCACAATCTGCCAGCCATCTGCTGGAAGGGAGAATGGATCCTTCCTATATGTTACAGAAAAATGAGCCTTGCCAAAGGCTCCCTGCTTGTCTAAGCAACTAACAAATTAAAAGCCAAAATGTGAAAGCTGGATGAACCAAGCAGAAAATTCCATGGGAAGAGAGGAAAGGAAGGTTGGTGGAATATGCTTTTGCACAGCCCAATTACCAGCACAACTCATAAATCCAGGTGAGACAAATGGCCAGAAGGGTAAATATACATTCTGAACATCATTAATATCCCTGAGGATAAAAAGAACCAGGCACAGCTTGAAGAAATGAGTATGGCTAGTATCTGCACTAACCACACCAAATGATAGACCTTTTTTTTCCCTTCTTCCCCTCTGTGCCATCACCACAGACATCCAGAAATTCTTGCAGGTTTTCCTTTCACGGTCATTCTCTCCTCCAAAGGTTGTGGCAGGAACACAAAACTTAATCCATGCAGCACCTGAGCAATGCATTCATGCATAACCCATCAAGTCCTTGCTGCACAAGTGCTGATTTATCTGATAAATCAACTGACACTGCTGGTGACTTAGGTGGGCAATTTTTGTTCAATAAATTAAAATAAGCTAGGCACTAACCGCACAAGAAAAATGGTAATGAGGCTTGTAAAATACTGAATTCTTACCAGAATTCAGAAAAAAGCTCAATGCAGGGACTGTAGCTATGGAATACAGACAAGTCTGGCAGCTTCAATGATTTTATCTGAGCAACTGCCCCTCATAAAAAAGACACCACGCACCAGCCAAAGTGGTTGAGGTGTGCACTTTTGTAGCCAAACCCTGGCAAAAAGAGCTCAAAGGGCACATTGATATTATTTTAAGGAGGACCAAACAGGGATATATCCCCAAAGAAAGATCGTACCCATTCCACGGAATTCCAGAATCTCAGGAGTCTCTACATGATAAAAAGAATTTTGCTTGACTGCTCACAAAAACGTCTGGATTTTAAGACCAGAACCTAACAAAAGTTTAAAAATGCCTCCAAATTATCCAAGGCAAAATATTTAGTTACTGTCTCATAAAGTATTAGGATGATATATTGCAATTTGTGGTGCTACCATAACCGTCTCTCTTATTTTTATTCACATGTCTATTAACTTTCTGCATTTTTGGTTAAGCCACGACTTAGATCACTTGGAATGTAACTGTGCTCAATATATGAAACCTTTACTGAGTTGTGTAGGTATAGAGAATATTAAGAAATGGGTGCTGCCATCATGAAATTGTTCTGTTAGAAGGATCTACATGAAGTGGCTACAGAACAAAGGCTGATAAGATGCTAAATACACTGAAATTCCACAGCTGAAGAGTTCAGGAAATGATTGAATGAGAGAGGGGAGAAAGTTCAATTCCACAGCAGCACTGTGAATCAATCTGTGTGTTACCTAATTGGAAAGAAAAGCTGAGAATCCATTAATGCTATTTCCAAGGCCACTCTTCTTTTTTATCATCCAACTCTAAGCTAGAGCTAATGACAATCTCAAAGTGGCAGGAAACAAATCACAGCTCCTTGCCATTGTTCACCTGCAATAACCAGGTGGTTACTCTCCCAACTAGAAAGGATATAAAACTCAAAAAATAAAACAGAATTCACAAAGAGCAGCTGAGCATTTCAAAGTCAAGCAGGAGAAACTGTTTTGTGTGCAAAATATCACTCACAGTGAAATCAAAGGAAGTCAAATAGACTGCCAGGGAATTGCAGAGAAAAGTAACCCCAAGTTTTCATCAATGCCTTCAGAACTGGCATTGCTGCTTGGGTTCCCCTGGGATAGAAAGGACCCTGTGGGTTTCCAAACAGCAAGAGAAAGCTTTGGCTACTCCTTCAGGATGTGAGAAATGAGCAGGCTCAAAACCCAGCCCAGCTAATCTTTCAATCACAAGATATTTATGCTGATAAATCTGGGCTTGCTTCAGAGCAGCAGCACCGTGTGCGGAACAGATGCAGCTCCTGTGCTCAGCTGGCTACAAACAGCTCCAGCTCCAGCAGCTTCACTGCCCAAAGCATCCCAAAGCACCAAGACTTTACCCAAAGCCATTAAAGACTTATTTTAAATCCATGTGCTTGATCCTCAGGCTGTCAGTGTGATCTGAACTGCCTGAACCAGAGGTTTTCCTGTTGTTAAACCCTGTGAATTCCTGATGCTGGCATGTTTTCCTCTGGATATTACAGGACACTTCTCCATGAATTCTACTGCAGAAAGGAATTTGATCAGAAATACATTAGAAACATTCTCTCATAAGGCTCCACAGGATCTGTGCCTCTGCTTTCTCCTCATCTGTGCCACAAAGCTCCGAAAGCAGGCTGGAGCCCACTGAAGGCTGATCACAGGTGACACATCCGTGGCATGAGGAACAACAGCGAATGCACAGTGCTGGTGGGGGAGCTGGGCCAGGAAAGCAGGGGTAGATGCAGAATATTTGAGGTGCATGGTGCAGGAAAAATTCCCTCCTTAGAGGCCAGGTTGCAGATCGTGTACACTGCCACTGAACAGCACTGCAAATTGGCTGTGCCTCAACGTGGGCACTGAGTAATGCATTTTGTTGCACATCAAAAAGGATAAAGGCTGCCATTGTCTTTCATTGCAAAGCTTCTAAAACAACATAAAAACTCATTCTTGTCTTTTGTTCTCTTTCAACTACTTCATTTTGATAGCAAGGCATTACCACCAGGCTCCTAAAGGAAGGAATACTTTGGTCACAGGCCAACACTGATCTCTTCTCTGGGCTGTTATGAACCACTTCCCTCTGTTGCAAGTTAAATGCTAAACTATTATCTTCTAATGTAGAAAATCAATTTAGATAAGATTGCAAATTTTGGGTCCAAAATGTAATAGGAAATCTCAATAACACATTTACTACCTCCCATAGTAGACAATTAATATGTCTGACGCGGCATTACTCAAAGTGCCTTAGGATATCCTAGGAAAAAATTTTACTTAACTATCAATGAGCTACAAGATGACTTAGATGATCCTGAATTGTATTTTATTACTGCAAATATTTGTCTCAATGAAGTTACCAGGTACAGAGATTTGAAGTAAAATATTTCAGTAACCAACATAACACCTGTATAGCGTTTTTCCCCATTAATGTTTAATTACTAGAACTTGGAATAGCAATTTAAAGTCACTGTTTTAGTTGTGTTTTTTTTTCCAGTGGATGTAGTAACATGTAAATAGTGATCTTACCACTCCTGGGAAGATTTTCTGCAGCCTGTCTGCTGCTGCCAGAGCCTTGGGCTTGCCCCCACCCAGGCAGTCCTCGAACTCGTACAGAGGCTGCCGCACGGGGTTGGAGTAGGAGATCTTGGCATTGTCCACAAAAGTGATCTTCCTCACCCCCCAGCCCTAAAGGGGAACATGATTTATTCATGAGAATTATGACAGCATTAGACACATATTTTTGAGTCATGCCAGAAACTCAACGTTGAGTTTTGTCCACTTTTTCATGCTACAAAAGCTTTTGCAATTATTCAAAGCAACTGAAAAGAGGGAACAGAAAATTAGGTTGGTCCAAGTAGCGAATTGAACAGAAATCCCTCAGACCGTGCTGAATTCAGTGGAATGTGGTGAACATCCCTGAAATGAATTATCAGCACAGTTATTTCAAGTGCTTCACTGTGAATTTGGTCTTTATAGTTCATTAATTTGTTGCAGAATTTCTTGTTCAATCTTTGATGCAAATTCAAAATAAAGGACTATTCTGCCAAGGTTCCCTTACTATCTAATGTTAGGAAAATATTAGTTATTTTCATTAGCTACAGATCTCACCTCTTCCCTACAGTTCATAATATCAACTAAAGTGCATTAGGTGTATTTTGATGCACAGAATGCAGTTTTCTCTTATGTCCGGGAAAGCTGGACAAAAAAACCCCAAAAAAACCCAAAACACCAAAAAACAAAACAAAACAAAAAAAAATTTAGAATTTATGAGAAACATAAATGATTTGTAAGATGAACTCAAGGCTTACCATCAAGGTCCTTGCAACACTACAGCCCAGGGTACCAGCTCCCAGCAGCAGGCACTTGGCAGACACAATCCTTTCCAAATCCAGAGTAGGCACCAACCTCCAGCACATCAACTTCAAATTCAGATCCACGGATGATTCTGCCAACCTACACCACGGAATAAATAACAACACACTTCTGAACCGTCTTCTGGTTGTCCAGCAAAGGTATTACTGGTATTTCAGCTGAATAAGTTAATTTTAATTTTTTAAAGGAAAAAAAGAATTCGGCAGTTTAACACATAGCTAATATGAAAAACAGCCTCCCAAACACACAAGGGCTTCTGAAATAAGCAACAATTCAAAACTAAAATGTTAGTTACAAAACTGACGCAAGCATGAAAATAAAAATAATGTCACAGCCAAGATTTCTGCAAAGCTGAGTGGCAAGAAACAGATCATTTGTCCATAAACCTTCATTTCTTTTTCAAACTAACTGGTTTCCTGTATCCAGTTACACCTGCCCTCAGCAGGAAATATTCCACTTGTGCCCTAACACAAGTGGGCAGCTCTTTGTGAAAGTTTCCAATGAGACAGGAAATCTATGTTCAAGCAAGTGTCAGATTTTTTATTCATCAGAACACAGGGTGCTAAACCTCTCCTCAAGTCAGGGCACCACAGCTCTCAGATTCCTGCAAGTTTCATTCCCTTACACATCACAAACAAAACTCTATCAGCATCCAGTGAATTATTTGCCCAAGAAGACTTTAAGATGGCAGTTGTCAAGGCTGGCTTTTTACCAACACCCTCTGTGGGAAGCACAGAAGCGCTCACTTCTCCAAGTAAAGAAGGTCAGTGATCATTTACCCAAGTAAAGAAGGTCAAGTTACATTTACCTATAGAATTCAGAGCCCTCAGGTGAACTTTACTGAATGTCTATGAAGACACTGAGAATTTCCACAACTGCTTGACAAAAATGGCTTTGCTTGATGGGCAAAATGTGAACGTGAAGCATGAGACCAACAAGTTTTCTCAAGGCAAGGACACAGATGCAGACAGTGAGAGCAGCCCCTTTTCAATCCATTGCCCAAACATTATGTGCACAATGACAAAAGTTATTAAGGTCATGTTTCCTGAGCTCTTTCCTGTCACACTCTGACAAATCCCAAAGGCTGAAGTTTCCCCATGCCTCTTTTCATTAACAACCTGCAGGTTATAGAATTCAATGAATCTACCACCAGCCTGTAACATTCTGACCTCCATTTCATTCAGTTTTAAATAAAATGCATTTGAGAATTTTAGCTAGAGTAAAAAACGGCCAGAATTTCTGCTGCAGGCAGTGCTCTGCTAAGGTCCTGACCTCCAAAAGGAATGTCCAGACAATCTGCAGTGTATGTGTTACTGTCTGTTCTTACCTATTTCACATTTCAGCTTGCTGTGGATTCAGCCCAAGTAAAGAAAACTGTAGGAATTTAAAAGATAATAAACGAACCTTTTGGGATCCATGCATTCACTGAGATTCACCATCCTCGGCCCCATGCCTCCCTTTTGGTTTTTCTCCCATCCAACAGCTTTTGGACAATCTGTTTGACATATTAAAAATAAAAAAAATAAAAAAAAGGAAGAAAAAAACAAAGAATAAAAGTCTTAATATCACAGGACAGAAAAAAGAAATTTTGTTGGAAAAAAATTTATTCTAAACCTGCCAGTAAATAACCTGTATTTTAACAACCTAATATAATCTGCTATATAAATTGTGCTGTTTGCATCAACTGAAATTCCTGGAGAATTTCTGTGCTCTCAGGTGTTCCCTGTGCTGCTTTTGCCTGCTCAGTTTCACACCCACGACAGAGATGGCATCACTCCCATCAGACCTTTAATGTTCAGTAAATCAAGGCTTTAAGGCTCAGTAAATTCAGAATTCAGAACTCAGCAAATTCTGCCAAGTTCCATCACCACTTAAAGCTCCCACCTGTGAATTCAGTGGTGAATTATATATCCTAATTAGATAGAATTAAACAATCTGCAACAATGATATGCAAAGCATTCAGAACTGTTTGGATAAGGTAATTTTGTGATACTGTCAGGTACCCAGAAATTCCAGTTTTGTAAAATTTCTGTACCCAGAACTTAAATCTGAGATTATGTTCTACCATTACAAATATATTTTTTTAAAATACATCTGGATGCCATTACGGGATTGAAGGAACACTTCCACGCTGGGGTAGGTAGATTTTGAGAATCTAGAAATCTTGCATCACATAAATGCACTATCACATGCTTTTTTTTTTTTTCAAACTGAGGAACTATGTACAAGTTTTAACCAAAAATAAAAAAAGAAAAAGGAGACTAATTGCCTGCTTTTTTGTATTTTATATGACACCAGGAGGACATTTCTTGGTTTTAAATTAGAAGCACAATTACAGGGGGTAAAAATTAAGAAAGAATATTCCCTCTTCTTTTGCTGAAGAAGGAACCGTTTCCTTTAGAGACATTGAACAGAAATCCAAACAATTTAAAATCCATTTGAAATAACTTAGCATAAGTCATGATTTTGCAGTAGCAATTTATTTTTCCACCTCTGCAGTGATGAAGGAGGGAAGGTAAAAAAAGGAGAAGGATTTTTTAAAAATGGATTACCTGGGCCCAGGGGTCTCTCTGGCAGCTGGATTTCAAAGATGATGCTGTGAGTGATGTCTCTCACCCCTTGCATGGTCCTGTCCCTGAAGCAAAGCACTTCAACCCTCTGGAGAACATTGCCCCTGCCATTAAAAAAAAAGAAAAAGATAAATAGAGACAGACATGCAAATTCTTTAATAGAAAAGGGATGTCTTTTAAACACCATTTTACACAGGTTTGGTCCCTTGCAGGTTCTGAATGAGGCTTTTGCTCTCAGTACTGAACACTGCTGTCTTTACAAAGTATAAAAATAGAAACAGTTTCTCAGGTGGATGGAAATAAATAGTTTGGGGTGAAACAGCTCTAAAGCAATGCCACTGTTAGCCTGTGCTTGCATTTATTCCATCCTGGACAAAGTGCAAATGCAGAGGAATAAAAAGCAGAAAAGCAGCAGAGCACACATCAGGTGACATGATGGACTCTGCTCTGGGGCACCAAATCCTCTGAGTTCTCAATATATACAACTTTTCCTCCTTATGATTAAACCCCCAAATCAAACAATGAGAATTTTAGTGCCTAAACCCCTCTGAACCCCAAGGCTGTGTACAGCTCTCTGGGCATTTTCACCTCCTTGCACAGCTCAACCAACCCAACACTTCTCCTTCCTGAAAGCTCTGGAACAAAATGTAACACTCAAAACCACAGAAGTGCAACAGTTTTGTTACAGCAACTTGAACTTATTTGTTAATTTTTTTTTCTTTCAAAAACCGGGGTGCAAAACTCCATCTTGCCTTGTCCAACAAAAGAAATTCCAGGTGGTACAAGGAGAAAACCTGAGAATATCTGATTTCTAAAATGTAAGTCTACTTTTTAAAATTTACTTACATTTAATTACATACATTACAGTAGACTTACATTTCTAAAATGTAAGTCTACCGTTACATGACACTAAATAACGAGATAAATTCACAGAATACTTTAATTGAAACAGCTGGAGGGCACTGGCAGGGTGTGAAGCAGGTATTTCCAGGTATTTCTCATGCACCCATGTGAAGATTAGGATTAACAGGAATTTGTGACTAACAGAAGTGAAAAACAAAATAATGTACAAAACCAGAATCACTCAAGGTGAAAAACCAAATCTCAGGTGGGTGGTATGAGTGAAATGCCATGGGGAGAAAAATACCTCATTTGATATCAACCAATAAATAATCTTGGTGGGAAAGAATAAAATAGATACCATTTGTGGGCTGCCAGGATCAGGAAGTTTCTCAGTGGCCATCCTGGATAGTGGGATAAATTACAAGGGTCATAAACTCCAACCGTCACCTGCAAATAAAATGGCTCTGCATGAGAAGTCATCTCTCCATGGTAATATTCCGTTCACAGCAAAAGTCATTGGCATTTTTAATGAAAAAAGTCTGGACAGGGAAGGCCTACACACAGATTTTGTATATTTATAAATATTTAATCTGTGGTCACAGCAGATTTCAGACAAGCTTGTGCCACAGCTTTCAAATTTATTCATTTTATAAGATTTATTCAGCCCCTTTATGGACATTGAACCTCAAACCGTTCACAAATTAAACGTGTATTTTGTAAAAAGATATAAAATCCTCATTACCTTTCCTCCTTGGTCTTGAAAGAAGCTGTCCCACTTTTTCAGCAGGGATATCACGACAGAATTGTCATGATACTTGATTAGGAAATAAGGCAGGGCTGTCACCCCCTCCTTCTGGCACAGGTCATCGTATGCTTTCTGCAGGCCTTGAATCTGAAAGGGAAAACACAACCGAACCAACACTTTGAATAATTCTGCAGTGTAATAGGAAAGAAACTAAAAAAAAATCAACTTTTCTCCTAAAAAAAAAAAAAA
>VZRL01003367.1:251074-289458 GCA_013397895.1 Origma solitaria
AAAAAAAAAAAAAACAAACTTATTTTTCTTGCCCAATCATGCATTTTAGCAATAATTTTGTTATTTTAATGACTTGGTTCACACAGGGGATGCCCCTTTATAAAAGTTTCTTTTAGATGAGTTTCAAAACCACATCTATATATAGAGCTATATATTCATTAACTTTAATTTTTTATATATAGCTTAACATACATATATCAAAAATATAATATTTAGCTTAACATAATCACCTCTTCAATAATTGTTTGCCATATCTGCATCTAAACTGAGACAATTTACACAATCATGAAACAAAAGGTAAACAAAAAACCCACATGGAAATAAAAAAAAGTGACGATTTTAAAAGAAATTGGAATCTCAAATTAATTCAGTATGTGGTAACAAAAAATATTGAGTTTTACAGCTCGCTAAAGTTGTTAATATTACAAAGTTCACCACATTAAGTATTTTAAATACCTGATTTAGTGAGAACCTGTCCCCAAGACACACAGGTTTCTGAGTTATATGTATTCCATCAGGGAAGCAGAGGGCAGGGTAGCAAAACCAGTAATAGAAATTATACTTTTTTAAGTCCTAGGAAAAAAAAATTGTAAAATTAGATAATAAAGAGATATATCAAAGTAAATGATATAATACTAATTATAATTGATGGTTTATGATGCTAACCATAGGAACTACAGGAATCTTTACCTCACAATGATTTTAGAAGACCATAAAAATACCAAAAGACTTCACTTCTCCGAATATGTTTTTATTTAAGATTTAAAAAGACAATGTGTGTCCAGTCCTTCAGTTTTTCTTAGGTGGAGCATTTAGTAAAACTTTGAATTTGTTAAACATGAAACAGCTTCTCTACTTTTACTGCTATCTGTAAGACCATTGGGTAATCTGATACAGACGTAGAAAACAATATAAAATATACTGATACAGCATTTCTCCTTCACCATTGCCACTCCAGTGCTCTAAGTAAGACACAAATGATCTCTACTCACTGCAAATGTCAGCAGCAGGAACCTGTTCAGGAGCATCGGGTTCTCCAGAGCAGCTCCAGATTTGATTGATTCCCAGATCTGTCATTGGTTGAAGGGACGAGAAGGAAGAGAAAGGGCAGAGAAACAACAGGAAAACACGAGAACAGCTGCAAAAATCTGTAATTATTCCAGCTGCCTTTACAGTATGGAGGTAAACATTCACTGTGATCTTTTCTAACTGATCTGATCCGTTATTATCTGTGTTAAAAGGATTTTAAAGGGCAGACACAGGGAATTATGAGGCCATGGGAATGCAACAAATTCAGTTTTGTGTTAAGATACACATGAAAACTTTGTTACTCAAGGCAATTAATTGAAGGAATCAAGGACTGGTCTAAAATTTGACTTTCACCTCTCCCCAAGCCATGACATTGGACACAGACCAGCCCCTCTGACCCACCTTTTTCTTGCTTTATCTCAGACTTCTTGCTGCTGTGGAGCTTCCCCATCTCTTTGTGACACAGAGAGATTGCAGCAAGCCGGAGTTTAAACCAGGCCCTGCTGCTTTCTCAGTGGCTAGATAAATTCTAAAAATGTGCTCTACAGAATTCAAGGCCCTGGCAGCTCCAATAGCACTGCTTAGCTTAAAATGGGATGGAGCTCTCCAAGGATCATTAATTATTATTAGTTATATTAAGTTCTACACTCTTGTAGAGAACAGTAAAAAGCAAACACCAAACTATTCCTTCCAGAATAAGCTAAATCCTGAGGCTACTCTATGGGTGAAGATCTCCAGTATTTGGGGCAGAGTGTAAAGCACTTCAACTGCTAGAAAGGATTTGGAAACAACCTGTGATGTGATTTTAAATCTTACCTCATTTGCTTCTTTGTCCAGAAGGGATTTCTTATCACACGATTTGAAAGTCTCAAAAGTGTTGGTGTTGTACAACGTTCCAAAGGCAGGACAGCAGCGTGCTGGGATTGAAGCATTCCTGAATAAAAGAAGGAAATTTATGGGAATTGGACACCAACACCTTTCACACAGTCCTCAGCAAGGTATCCATCTCATGGTGTAAGCTTGCCCTGGAATTATCAAGTGATGAGTAACAAAATTAACACCACCTCTAATGGAAACCTTTTTATCATCATGGATTGGTACAATAATAATGGGTGCAAACACACGTCTCCATCAGGACTTCAAAAACAGAGCAGGCATCGGGATTTTCTCTAAGCAAGGTGACATTAAATCATGGATTGAAGGTTTTAAATTCTGTGCAAATATAAGCTACCCACAACAAATGTGATTTTCACAAGAAAAGCCATCTTTAGGCTGAACTTAGATGTCAGTATTGTACTCATGAAGAGTTTCTCAGTTAAAATTTGATGTTTAAAGCATGTCCCCAAGGAAACCTAAACCAGCCAAAAGATTCAGCAACTGCTATAGTTTGTAACATCATCAGTTGGAGAGGCTGCTGTTTGCAAACACGGGGTTTTATTCTTGAGATAAATTAGGTAAAAACCCTATAATATTCCCTTAATTTCCAGGTCTCGTTGAGTTCATTGACTCCTTTAACATTGTTCTCAAAAACTGTTATTTTTCCAGTCATAAAAGTTAAATGCTTTGGAAGAGGTTACAATGTAACAACCAGGGACTGCAAAAACTACTTGAAATCCTAATTAAAACTTTAACAGAAGGAGTCAGACAACTGAAAAAACCTCCCTAATGCAAAAAGCTGAGGAAATAAGAAAAAAAAGGTATTTTATATAAAAATACATGCCGATAGTGAGTGCATTTGAGACTCCAGAATACTTTAAATTCAGCTCTCAGATGAATTTACTACTTCAGACACAAGGAGTTAATATTTGGAACTCAAAGCAGTCTCTCCATTGTTATAAAGTGCATGGAAATGTGTATTTATTCTCATGTAGAGCTTGTCTAACTGACAAATCAATTTTATGCAAGGGAAGTGTCTTCACACAGAAATAAAAGTAAACCACAGCATGTACTTACATATCAAAGGCACTAAACTCCAGTGTCAAGCGAGCTGGCAAACCCAAAGGATCACCTGGACAAAAAGCAGCAAAAATGCTTCTTTTTAACTGAAATATATAGATTATTTTCCTTTTTTTTTTTTTCCGGTTGGTGTAAGTTACCCATTGAAACATTCAACATTCACAGCTCATTCTGAAATATAAGTTACCCATTGAAACATTCAACATTCACAGCTCATTCTGAAATATAAGTTACCCATTGAAACATTCAACATTCACAGCTCATTCTGACATGTGAGTTACCCACTGAAACATTCAACATTCACAGCTCATTCTGACATGTGAGTTACCCACTGAAACATTCAAAATTCACAGCTCATTCTGAAATGTTACCCATTGAAACATTGAAAATTCACAGCCATGTTTTCTAATGTTTTAGCAAAACACATGAAATATGTTCCACAGATACTCAGAGGAGTGTCAGGAGAAACCCGAATTACTAAAAGATGCTGAGTTCTCCCCTACCATTGTAGTAGTAGCCCTTGATGACCTTGGGGGTCTCATCCAGTCGGTACTCGTTGAGTTTCTTCTGGGTCAGTTCGTGCCAGAATCCTGCATCCAGGGCACTGCTGAAGGGAGCAAACTGCAGCTTGGAGAGTGCAGGATCTCCAGGATCCCCACTGGCACTTGCCATAGTCTTGGCTGCCGATCACTGCTGAACACAATTCTGTAAAAGCAGATATGCCTGATAAGTACCTACTCAACTGACCACCTTATGGCTACTCAAACCCACTTTTTCATATCTTTCATGGATAGATGTAATTAATCTGCTGTAAAAGTACAATTAGCAGTTTGGCAGCATTTGAAAGTATCAGGCACTAAACGAAATTCACACAGTACCCTAAAATCTGCAGCTTTTCTACAGAACCTTCCATCCCGTGGCCCCAGGGTGGGTGTGCTGAAGGCATCCGCGCGTGGGGCAGCAGAGGAAATCAGCACTCCCTGCCTTTCCTGACAAGGGCTCACGGCCAATATCACGATTTTCGGTGCCAAAACTCTTTCCGGTGTCTAAAGCCATTACAGACACACAAAAATGCCGCTTTGGAGCCGCCTGTGCCGGCAACCCGACCCCGAGGGCTGGACCCCGGCCCGCGCGGCGACACGGGACCGCCAAAGGAGCGACATGGGACAGGGACCCCACGACGGACATGGCACTGTCCCCGCGCAGCGACACGAGGCCGCCAAAGGACCGACATGGGACAGGGACCCCACGACGGACATGGCACTGTCCCCGCGCAGCGACACGAGGCCGCCAAAGGACCGACATGGGACAGGGACCCCACGACGGACATGGCACTGTCCCCGCACAGCGACACGGGACCGGAGACAGCCCCGCACAGCGACACGGGACCGACAAAGGACCGACATGGGACAGGGTCGGTCCATGACTGACGTGGGACAGGGTCCATGACCACGGACATGGCACTGTCCCCGCACAGCGACACGGGACCAGCCCCGCACAGCGACACGAGACCGACAAAGGAACAATATGGGACAGGGACCCCACCACGGACATGACACTGTCCCCGCACAGAGACACGGGACCACCCCGGGCAGCGCCGCACAGGTACATGGGACCGGACCCGACCATGGACATAGCACTGTCCTCGCACATTGACACGGCCCCAGCCCCGCACAGCGACACGGGACCGACACGGCCCCGGCCGCTCGGCACGGAGCAGCCTCCGCCCGCCTGTGCGTGACTGCAGCCCCTGCCGCCGCCCGGGGAGGTCCAGCTGAGGCGCGGACACACCGACCGCGGGGGCCGAGACCCTGCAAGGGGCACGGAGGGGACGGGGCCGGTGCCGTGTCAGTGCTGGGACCCCGCGGGGGCAGTGCCGGTGGCGGTGCCCGGCGGGGGGCAGGACCCGGAGCGCTCCATCCCCACTCCCCTCACCGGGGGCAATGTAGGGACCTCGCGGGGGCAGTGCCGGGGCGGTGCGGGGCAGTGACAATGCCCAGAACCCGCCGCTCCATCCCCGCTCCCCTCACCGGCTGCGCCGCTCGCTCCGCACTTCCCGCATCGCCGGCCGGCTCCCACCAGTGACGTCACGCGGCCGCGCGCACGTGACGACAGCGACCGGCGCGGTGTGATGACGTCAGGAGACGCTGAGGGCGGGCGGCCTGACCCCGATCCCGTTCCCAATCCCAGCTCCCATCTCGATCCCAATCCCGTTCCCAATCCCGGCTCCGATCCCGGTCCCGGTCCCTATCCCGGTCCCTGTAGCACCCCGCGCTGAGGGCAGTGCCCGCCTCAGGAGGGCCATGTCCCGCGGCACCTGGAGCCGTGTGTCCCGCTTCCCCGGCACGAAGCAGAGCCCTCAGGCGGCCGCGGAAGGGCTCTAACCCGCCCGGCCATAAAGCATCAGGCTTTGCCGGAGCTGGGCTTGCTTAGCGGGAAGAAAAAGTTCCAGGGGGTTGAATGGGAATCTGCCGTAATGGAGAAAAGAGAGGCAAATTCTGAGAGATGGACAGCAAAAAGCGAGGATAAAAAGGGCAAGTGTTAAACCGAGGAAAATTCTGAATTACTGTAGAGAAGAAAATTGCCTGGTGTGGCTGGAATAGGTCTCCAGAGAGACTTTGTGATTTTTTTAATTGGGGACTCGACTGCACGAGTTCTGAGCACCGCGATCTAACTTTGATCTGAGCTCTGTTTTGAGCCCAAGGTGGGACCAGATGGCATCCAGCAGTGAAACTTTTCAAGAGTTTGTATTGATACCTGTTGTTTCCTTTTTTTTCAACTCTAGAATACAAAACAAACTGTTTTCTAAAAAACAAGCATAACCTCTGCAGATCACTTACGTCATTTTATCAGTAAAATAAATTTGCCAGCACTGCCCTATATTTCGGAGCACAGCCATATGGCAGAAACTGCCCCCAAAATGGGGAGTAAGGCTGGGAGGAAAAGCCACCAGATGAGTGTGGGCATGGTCACATAATGACAATTGATCAGGGAAATTTTTAGTGCTGAACTTTAGCAAATTCTGCATTTCAAATATTGACCTGGTGTTTGGGTAGAGGACCTTGCTGTGGAGCACGGGCTGAATAGGCCTTCCAGGAATTTCACAAAATTTGAATGAACTTTAAAGTTTATTATAGATGCTTGTATCTTTGTATCCAACTGTATTTCATCAATAAAATTCTGCAATTCCTCATTTTTGCACATCACTCGCTTCATTAGTCCTGGCAATGCCTTTATTTTGTTGGACACTTCAAACTCAGTTCTGCACTTTATTTCCCCAAGGCTTGAAAAGGTTTTATTTTATCCCTTTTTGTCCTTGTATGTTCTTTTTTTATCTTCCTAGATGCAAATAAAAGTGTAATAAACCTGGGAATAGGAACCAAGTAGAAGATAAGTTCTTTAAAAACAAAGGAAAAGATCTGTTGAGTGTTTCTGGCACATATTTCCATAGGCAGGAGTTTCAGATTCCCCCAGCAAAATCTTGCAGCAAGGGAAAATCATGCTGGGACTGAAGGTGGGAATTAAAAGGAAGCAGATTCAAACTCTGGGAGTTAAAAAAGAGGCAGATTTAAATTCATCCATTCTTGGGAATTATGGACTCAGCATGTTTTTAGAGAACTGCTCAGAGCAAGAGCTCAGATTCTTCTGCAGAACTCAGATTAAATTCTCCTATAGATTTTAATAAAAATACGACTTACTTAGATTCACATAGTGCTTTCCATTTCAGGATTTAAATTAATTTTTACAGCTTTTCTCAGTGACCACAAAATGTGAGCAGGACCTGGCAGAACTATCAATTTATTTACAAAGAAATACTGCCAAAAGCAGCCTAGTGCTGTGCTGTACCCCTGTTACTGCTGCAAAGTTAAAAGCCTGTTGGAGCAGTGAATTTTTGAGTTTTGAGAGGAAGAAAAGCAGGGATATTCTCCAAAGGGTGTTTTCTTGCAGGTGCCACATTGATGGAATGCTGTGAGCAGCATCAATAATTTCTCTGGCACAGGCAGGTGCCTCTCCCATGGACACACGGATATTATCCAGAGAAATTTACCCCTCAAACAACTGAGTTCAGGGATTTATTTTGATGTCAAATATGCATCATTTTACAGCATTTTCAACTTGGTATCAGGAGTATATACTCTTTTCAGGTGCTATTTCAACACTGGGTCAACATTAATTGTTCTCTTTTGGTTATAATTCTTCAGTAGATACGTAATTGGATGAAAATTATAAATATTATTATTGTAATTAATAAGAAAATGTGAATGTATTTGCACAGTATTTAAATTTAGCTTGGCATTTCCAAGTGAAAGTAATTGGCATTCTGGTTGAAGGAATCTATGCACTGAAACATTTAAGTTTTAACTTTGAAATTTCAAATTTGTAACAGCTCCTCTGCAGGAACTAAAGTTAGGAGAGTAGTCCTCAGCATCCCTGATAGCGGTGGAAAATCTGCAGAATTCAGGGCCTCCTCTGGTGATATTCAGAAGTGTTTACAGTGCTTCTGTATTACTGAGGATTAGAAATGCATTTTTAAAGCTCCATCATTCTCATTTATTTTGCTTTCACGAAGTGGTCTCAGAAAATCTAATTGCAGTCCTTTCAGAGGATGGAGAGAGGCCATAATGTGCACCTGCACTCATGTTCCCTTTCCTTGCCTGCGGCATTTCCTGGGAACGCAGGGAAAAGCAGGGTGCCAGAGCTCCCCGTGCCCAGGGCCGGCTGCAGCCACCCGGGATTCGCTGCTTTCCCACCAGATGTCCTCACTGGCACAGGGAACGCTGTAGGAATAGATTTTTGGACTCGATTTTTGAAACAGTTTTTTGGAATAGACTTTTGGAATAGATTTTTGTGCCTCTGCAGCGCCAGCTCGGTCCTTCTCACCACACCTTCATCACTGCACAGCTCCAGTCTGAGGAATTCCCAGGCTCTCGGTGTGTTCTCTGCAAGCTCTGTGTGCTCTGACCTTGTTTGTTAACTAGAAAACGCTGAAAATATTGGGCAGGAAACCACACCTGAAATATTCTCTGGGGCCTTGGCCCCACGTGGTGGGAGGCTTCTCCTTTCCTTACCCGAATCTGCTTTCCTCTGCTGCTCTTATGTCCAGAGCCACTGCAATTGCCTGTTCAGTAAATCAAACTGAGAAATCCTTGCTATTTGAAATAAACACTATCTCATTTCCCTATTTTATTATTATCTAATGGCTATAAAATGAGGCTATCACAAGCCTACCACGACTTCCTCTGTCTTTGTGATAAACATCCACTCAGATCATGGATAAAAATTACTTGAGATTAAAAAAAATATTCAGGCAGCTTTATTTTCCTGCGTTTAGCTGTTTGAAAGTTCTTTAATTTTCCCAGAGGTTTTTGTTGTTACAATCACCACCATTTTTAGAGCAATTTTCAATGATCTTGCTTAGGTTGTTGTGTCATGTACTATTAGTACATTTTAAAGTCAGAAAGGCAATTGTCATGATCAACAGGACAGACTTCTTGATAGCTCTCAGCAGCCCTTGGGTAAATGTGTTTTTCAGCACCAGTAACTGTGGCTGACTTTTATTTCCTCAGGGATCATCTAAATTACCATCCATTTTGGCCAGAATTGCTGTTGCAAATCACATTAGGAAAAAAAATATAATGGCTGTGAACCTCAGCAATTGTTTGTGAAAGGCCAGGCATTAGAGCGTGTGTTTCAAAAGGTTCTGCTCTGTACTACAAAAAAGTGTATTTTAATGTTTGCACAGGTGTTCATTGGAAAAGTTGCCTGAATTTTGGGATGAATTTTGTTGTTTTTATACTCTCTCGCTGCGTTTTGCCTTTGTTTCTCCTAGATTTAAGTTCCCTAACTGCAGTTTCTCCTGCATGCAACCTGAAACCAAAGTCAGTGAATCTCTGAACTTTGCGTGGTACACCAAAAATAACTGAATTTAAGTTTATTCCTTTAGCACATTTTCCCAGTTTATTACAACACAGATATATTAGGGCTTCCTTTAATATTGAATACTTTAAATACAATTAAACACTCAGGTGTTGAATTCAGAGAAATGACATGGACAGAGGAATAACACTTTGCATTTAGAGTATTCTGTCCGAAATTTGTGAGCAATCTTTTTCATATTACCGAAGAGTTGCATTGTTACTGTGAATCTTGTCATATTCACATTATAAAACAGGCACATGTGGCACAGAGGGACCCCGAGGAGCTCAAGTTCTTTTAAAAAAGAGAATCCAGAATTTCTCCCCCTACCATTAGACCGCCGCTTTTTGCTTCTGATGTAATAAAGATATTGCACACAACACCCCTACAACTCCTCCCACAAAACCCCTGACAGCTGAAGGAGTTCCAGTTCAGAACTCTGTTGTTAACTCAGCGATTTCAGAAGCAAGAAAGCCTCCAGGATGTGGGAAATTCGTGATTCAACAAAATGAATCAGAGGATATTCTTTTTCTTTATCACCCCAAATCCAGCCCAGCTTGCAGCTGTAGCTTGTGCTTCAATATCTTTTTGATATCTTTTCCAACTCAGAGTATTCTATTATTGTGTGTTTCTCCCGAAATATTTGACAGCATCTGCAGCAAGATTTATGAAATGCAATTAAATAGGAGGGGTAGAAAAGGTAAACATACTTCATGTATCATCAGCTATATTCTGCAAACCTGGAACAGCAGCACACCTTCTTGGAGAGATGGGGACAGTGTGTTGAGCATGGAAACCGTTTTAGGGCATAAAAACAGCACTTTTTTCAGCAAAGTTAACATACAGTTTATATAAGTATGATATCAAAGAGACAGAGTTCACTAAAACTTGACCTTTGATAAAAAGTGTGTGATTTTACGGAAGTTATAAATAAATAGCATATATATTTTTTTAACAGTTGTAAGTCCTTTGTTTGACTGCAAAGTACCTCCACTTGCAAATCTCACTTCACAAACAATGTGTTCCTGTGTTTAATGGAGGGAGCTGAAAGAGAAGACTATTTTTGGCCAATCACAGAAATGTGATTTCTTCCTTTTCTGTAGCTGAATAATTTATAATCACTGGAGATGTCTGTTTGTGTCTCCATTTCTGTGATGAAAGAGGTGATCTCAAATGGTGCAACAACAGTGTAACAGTTACTGATTGACCCTGAGATTTTCAGATTCTTGATCTGAAGTAGCTCTTCAAATGTGCTAAAGTTACTAAATGCACATTTAATACTTGATTTTACTAACACTTCTTTATAAATTACAGTTTGCCAAAGTCTTTTACTTTACCCATCCTTTGAAATGTTCCAACATTTTGTTCAGTTGAACTGAGCTACATTTGAGCTCCAAAACCCCAGACCAGCATCAGTGAATGTGAAGGATCTTTTTGAAAGTCTTCTTGAAATTATGGTTGCAGAGAGGATAGAGGAAGGGATTCAAGGTGGAGTTGACGTAGCCGAGCCACACGGTGATCATGTGCAGGTTGGAAAGCTGTCTGTGGTCGTGGAACGTTATCACCATGAAGAGCACGAAGTAGGGGATCCAGCAGAGCATGAAGGCTGCCATGATCACCCCCAGCTGCTTGGCCGCCTTCCACTCCCTGTTCGCGTGCGGCCGCCGCGTGCTGCTTCTGGAGTGGCTGTGCAGGCTCTGCCACGTTTTCCTCAGCAGCTCCAGGCCTCTGGAATCCCTCCTCTCAGTCTTTTCCTGGCCGTGGCAGGCTCCTGTAGGGTCGGGATCGGGATTGGGATCAGGATCGGGATCGGAGTGCTCTGCGGCGGGTGCCACCTCGGTGAAGGTGTGGTTGTCTGACGCCGTGCTGGAGTCGCTGTCCTGGCAGCCAGGCTCCCCCGTGTTCCCAGGGCTTTTTGTGGCACCCTTCTTCCCTGCTTTAGCCAGGCCAGCCTCAGGCTTGGCCGTGCTGAGAGGGCAGCAGCTCCACTTCAGGACTTTCCCATTGCTCGCTGCCTTTGCAGACTGGTCGGGATTGCTGGAATGAAGCTGTGCCTCCACTTTCTGGGGCTCTGGGCAGCTCTGCTTGTCTGTGCCGGGGCTGTTCCCATCCAAGATTTGCTTCTGGAGGCAAATATTCCTCTCGTCCTTCACCTTAGTCTGCTGCACGGGGTTTTTTCCCGAGGAGGACCAGTGAGATCCCCCAGTGAGCTCTCGGTGCTGGCAGTGTTTCCGAACAGCCCTGAAGATTTTACCGTAGAACCACAGCATCAGCAGCGAGGGCAGGTAGAAATTGAAAATGGCCGTCAGCACTTTGAACCAGGTGACATGGGAGAACTCCGTTTCACACTTGTTCTCCTCCACCTTCCTTTGCCCGTTGTTGGCAAAAGCGTGCCAGCCCAGGATGGGCACGACCCAGGTGAAGGAGAGCAGCCAGACCCCCAGGATCATGAGCGAGGCTCTCATCTTGGTGCGGTACTTGAGGTACCTGAGGGGCTGCTGCACCGAGCGGTAGCGGTCCATGCACAGGATGAAGAGGTTGAAAATGGAGGCCGTGCTGGCCACGTAGTCCATGGAGAGCCAGAAGAGACAGGCTTCCAGCCCCAGGGGCCAGCCCCGGCTCAGCAGGTACACGATGTTCAGGGGCATCACGGCCACCCCCACGATCAGGTCCGCCACCGAGAGGCTCACGATGTATAAATTGCCCACCGTCTGCAGCTTCTTCTCCGTTCTCACGGCACACAGCACCAGGATGTTCATCACGATGGTGATCAGGGAGATGGTGCCCAGGAACAGGCCGAGGAGAGCTGTCTGAGCGTTGCTCAAGTTCTCTGTTGCGTTTTTGGACATCTTTTTCATGGGCACACAAAGTGAGGATGAGAGCAGATGCCCAGGCCTTGGAAGTTCAGCCTTGGGTTACACACCTGGGTGAAAATGTGTTGGGTTGCTTGGGGGTTTTTATTTCCAGAGCTAGAGAAAACAAAAAAAAACATGTTCAGTCACTGCACTAATAAGATAATAATTTGTTCCTCAGCTTAGCACTGTCCCCTTTAGGGCTTTCCTAAATAACAGATTTTTACAACATTTTACATGTAGGTAATTTAATGTGTTTTATGAAACCCCACTAACCAATCCAAACCAGTTTTCAAAGGGCTTCATATATTTCAGACCCCAGAATATGAAGAAGGAATTTCAGTCCTCGCTGTTTTAATTCATTATATCTCATTAAACAGCTGATCACGAACCGCAACATAAACTCTGTATTGGCAAGCCAATTTAAAATGTGTTAGTAAAAAACATGTGAACATATTTTTTACTAAATATTTGAAACAAGCCAGTGCTTATTTACAGCCTACATCTAACAGTCTGAGAATACAGCAGTTGGCAGGCAGTAGGCAGTCATTCAAATTATAGGTAATGAGCAATCCCTTCCTACACAATTTAGGCTTACACAGATTTCAAACATTTGAAGATGCCAGGCCTATTTTAGATCAAATGCAAAAGAATAGGATTTTTCAGGATTAATAAGCATCTTCTGCTTCCCAGCTGCTAACTTTGTGTATTGATCCGCAGTCCAAAATTGATTAATAATATTTTACACCTTGGAGCATTTGATAAATTCTACCTTCAGGACACAGAAGAAAAATGTCTGTGAAGGTGACACACATTTTGTGCCGTTTCATGGCTTGTCTGAGTTTATGTTCTGGTAAACCTCTTAAAGCAATAAGGAAGGGAATTGAGACTGTAAATTTATTTGCTCAAAGTATTTACACAGCTAACACTGCGATATGCGTGGGATTTCTCACCCTCAGAACTCTAAACTCGGTCAAAGCAACACAATGCAACAGATTGTTCAATAATCAGGGTTTGCTATTGAAATTCAGTGATGCAATACTTCCATGTAGCTTTATCTTTCTTATTCCAGTAATCAGGGCAGCGGCTAAAACGGTTTGTGCTTCCTTATGAGAGGTCAGGTTCCTTCTTGCTGGGCTTTACTCACAGCTGGTGCCGCTGGGACAGGAGTTGTGTCCCTGCTGGCGGCATCATCCATTGGCTGTGCTGGGATCCTGGATTCCTTCAGCCTCATCCAGGACAGATCCTCTGTGCCAGCTGCTCCCACATCACAGAGCCCCTAAGCATCTCCTGGGAACGAGGACAGGAGTTACTCCATGGGTTTGAGCCCAAAGTGTCTGGAAAATGGTTCTATCCCAGTCTGCCGTGTCTTTCTTTCCACCTCTGCAAGTGTGTTTGAGTTTAAACATACAGGGCGAGGAGTTGATGAAGGGCTGATCTTCACCCCCACGTATTTCCATTTAAATGTGTGGTAAAATAAAGGGAGAGAAGGCAACTTTCATTGAAGTCTTCCAGAGAAAAAAGAAATAACAGCAAGGAAAGCTGCCTGGTTAGACAGCTCTGCTGGGCTTTCATGAACTGCACATGGAGTGTGTGAACTGCGTTTGGGGTTGGGCTGATCATCTCCAGAGGTGCCTCCAACCCTAACAGTCTGTGATTCTGGGAATGAAACAGCAGAATGCAGTCAATGGTGACTGCTTCCCAAACCTTCTCCTTAGCACTGCTGGGGTGGACAGGGCAGGATTTAGGAAGTGACTTGCAGATCTTCCTCTGGAGCACTGCTCCAAAGAAGGCACCAAGCTTTTCAATGTACACCCCACTTTATTAAAATGTCTTTTTTTAAATGATAAAGTTTGATTATTTTTCTTTTTTTGGAAGAATTTATACAGGCTATAACAATCCAAGAGATTAAAAATAATTTCAGAATGCTAAGAACATGAAAAACTCAGGGTAATGCACTTGCTCTTTAAAAAATACACGTGCTAAAAGGTACTCCAGATTTCTAATAATTGTGTCTTAGAAAGTAGTTTTCATGTCATTTGGGTGGTTCATAGTCTCTCATGGATCTTATCTCCTCTGCTTTTTAGCGAGCTGGCCGATTACTGTTGCATTTTAAAGTGAAATTGAGGAACAGATAAAACAGATCTGGCAAACATCACAGAAGAATCTTAGATCTGAAACCAGCCAGGGCTCCTTTCCTCTACAATGTCCTGACTATTTACTGTAGGTTTAGAAATTAAATATCATCATTTTTTATTATTTGTATTTGTTCTTTTTACAGCATTTGCCGTAGTCTAGAGTGAGCAGCTCCTGGAGCTGGATTAGGACATGAACACTTCCCAGTAACGCTGCATTTTCTCTGTTGAGTTCTCTATTGAATGTGGGGAATACTGAATTCTCTATTGAAGGTGAGGATTTCACACCTGATCTTTTCCAGCCCTGACTTTGGGAGGATTCTCCCACCAGAGGCAGCACTTTGAGGCTCTGGGTGATTTATGTTTTTTGGAGTGTGTTGAAGAGAAAGGAAACCACTAAAGACAAAGCTACAAGAGGGTCCCCAGACCTTCCTCAGGGAAGTTCTATCCTCAGCGGCTGTACCCTAACTATCCAGTTTGATTTGAAGCCAAACCGCACCTCTGACTCCCTTAAAAAGATGTCCCAAGGGATTGAATTGGCCCCAAAATGCTGAGGGCAGAGAAGAAATGCAATTTATGATCTATTCCTTGCGGCTGTCTCTGCATTCTGTGGCACGAGACGCCCCGGGCTGCTGCTGCTTCTGCCTTAGGATTTCTCAGAGCAGACAAATTCTCTTTAACAATAAATTCCCATAGGCATTTAGGATTGAGTTGGCCCCCAAACGCTGAGAGCAGAGCAGAAAGGCACTGTTGTCTTTGTAGGATCCGCTCCTTGCAGCTGTCTCTGCATTCCATGGCACGAGATGCCCCAGGCTGCTGCTGCTTCTCCCTTTGGATTTCTCAGAGCAGACAAATTCTCCTTAACAAGAAGTTCCCATAGGGATTTAGGAGCATATTTGACAGTCCCCCAGCCATGTGTGTGCAGGGAAAATAACCTGGTGCTTGCTGGAGTGCTCCAGGGCCCAAGGAAGGCTCCCAACGCAGGGATGGGGTCTGGCCCCATCAGTGTCCGTGCTCTTTGGGCTCAGCCTACATCTCCCAGTCCCACACAGCCAGCAGGACTGGCCAAGAGAAGCCAGGCAGAAGCAAAAATACACACAGAAATGTCTTGTGGAGAAGCCCTTTTGCACCCAAAATTGCTTGCAGAGAAGCTGCATTTATTTGCAGAGATGTTGTCACTGCTCAGTGCCCCTCACACCACTCTGCACTCAGAGGTTTCACCCTCTCAGCTCACATTGAGCTGTCTCGTGTTTGCCACTTTCGGTGGAATTAGCACATTTTGCCCCACAGAATTAGGATGAAATGCTGTGATCACCTCCTGTGTGCTCTAAGGAAGATTGCCATCCACAAATCTCCTTCTTAAACTTCCTCCCATCACCATCAGCAGTGGTGGCACCAAAAATCACTGTCATGTCTACACTGGGATTTGAAATTGCAGTCCCTTGCTCTTACCTGTGGCTCCAAGCTCTCCTGGGCTATGTGCCCCTTTTTAGGAGCTAATTCCTTATCTGGAACTCAGTTACCAGCAGAGGAAAGTAACAATAATGAATTAATTGGCGTTTAATGTTTGCACAGTTTAATTACAATGAAACAAAGTTCACTAATACAGAACGGATTTTTAAAAAACCAACCAAACAGCCCAAGACCTTGGATTGCTTTTTGGAAATTTTAAACCCTGACCTCACCATGCAATGCCTCTTTAATTTTTGCTGTCTGTAAAGAGCTTTTTCTCCAAGGAGGGTCAGCAATCAGGATTTGTTATTGTGTTCCAGTTCCAGGGAACGAGGATCTGCTGGGAGATGCTCCCTGCCTCCTTGGGGCAGGTGCACTCTATTAAGCCCAGACTAAGTGGGAGGGAGTTTCCAGAAGCTGCTGCTGGCACAGCTCCTGCTGATGGCTTTTAAAGAAACTACAGCTCCAAAAAACAAAATTCTTGTTTGTCAGACTAAGTTCAAGGCAGAAGGCAAGATTTTAGTTCATGATGCAATCACTGTGTTGTACTGAAGAAACCTATTTATTTCTAGTGATTTTTCCCCTAAATTATTCTTTAGGTGTTGAAAGTGCTTACAAGTTACGGCTTTGATTAATTTCCCTTTTAAAATATCATTAATTTCTCTGTAAAGGAACAATCCCTATTCAATGCCTGCCAACATTCAAGGAATATTTTTAATTAGAATTCCCAAAGTTCTTTAAGTTTCCTTAGTTTAAAATTTCCAAAAAGCAAATGAAAAAACTTGGTAAACCTGCTGTTCCCACTCACACAACTCAATGTCTCAGTCCAGCAAGGAGCAGGGTTTGGTTTTTTATTTCAGAACAATGTCTTCCACTATCAAGGGCCAGACTGAATCCCATCTGCCCTCGAGCTGTCTCTCCTGGGCAGTCTGGAGGGAAAAGATTCATAACCTGAAGCTTTAGTGTCTGACCAGTCAAATTTCAATCCTGCTGGATTGTCCTCTTCCCCTCACATACCTATTTTAAGGGTTATAAATGAATCTTTTACTGTGTGGACAACCAACCCTGCCTGACTGATAAATATAATAAAATTTAATTCCTTGCCTTGTTATGACTCTTCCTTGGTGTGGAGGATCTCCTTAATCACAGCTCTGGACTGCGTTAATGTTGCATTAGTTTTGCATTAATTGCATTGCATTAATTTGGTGGCAGGGAATTTTCAGTGGCTTTGGAAGGAAACGCTGTCTTGGGGAAAAATGAGGCCTGAACTAACATAGCAGATGTGCTGAAATCTGGCTATGATGTACTGAAATTTCTAATATTTTCAGTGATTATTCAGTGAATATTTCACGGATATTTTCAGTGCTTCTGCTGTGTTACCACTACTTTTTCAAACTGGTGTATTTGGGTATTAGGGTACAGGCTGTCAGAATTGCAGATAAATACTTCTGCTTTTAGCTGATTGAGGAAATAGTACATCCAGTTTTCATGAGTGAAACGTAATTCAAAGAGCAAGAAAATGTCTGGGCAGGCTGAAAAAACTGAAAATACAAGGGGAACTTCAGCTTTAGGGTTCTAGATGATGATGTTACAGGTTACAGTTGGTATTTTCAGGTTTTAGCCTTTTGAGAATTGCAGCAGTTGCTTCTAGAGCCCCCTTATTCTAACCATGGCACATCTCTTAGGGGTCATTTAAAAGGGCTCTGACAGCAAGAATGTAAAATTTCGCAATTAAAACCAACCAAAAAAACAAACCAAGAGCCAAGTGTGCAGGGAGCTCTGTTTGTGATGCTGCAGCAGGGGTGGCTTGGCTGATCTTAGACTCTTTCCACTTTAAAAACCCACATTGTGCTGCTCAGCCACGGCAGGAATTCAGTGCCAGGCTTTGTTTTGTGGCAGGGCAGGGTGGGCAGTCACCTTCCAAATGAATTGAGCAGTTATTTTATATACTTTTACACACATTTTATACAGTTCTGAATGCAGGGGAACTAACAAACTATTCCAACCTGCCAAAAATGAATTATTTCTGTAAAATGTGGAAACCTGAGATTTCGTGGTGCAAATGCAGCTTCACTCTGAAGCAGTGGAAAGTTTGAGATGTTTATTTCTTCAGTTGTGCCTACACAGGGAGACTGATTTAAAGCCATTTGCCATGAAAAGCTTAATTTCCTATTTGCTTATGACTTGTCTGTATGGAGAAACAGCTTGGAAAAGAAATATTCTGAAGCCAATCTAATCCAACTCGGGTATTTAACTTCAAATCATTCTGACTTTGCATCCTTCCACCCAGGCTGCTGTTTCTGTCCTCACGAGCACAGGAGGAATATTTCAAAACTTTCTGGTTCTGAATGAAGACTGATCAGAAATCCTCCTTTGGAGGTTCTTGTTCTCCTTGGTGTCACCAGAGCACCATCACAGCCCTTTCCCCTGAGCAGGGGAAAACTTCCCTCTGGATATTTGCTGTGTTCCTGTCTCTCTGTTCTGAGTTTTATTTTAATGACATTGATTATTTGATCTCCCTTGATGACAACAAATACAGCTTTTTCTGTATGTTTCATATGTGATGCTGAGTATATGTGAACCTAGAAGTATATTCTAGGCATTTGCTGTACACAAAAAATATATTTCTTATAGTATTTTCTTCTTTAAAGAGTGACATGCATCCTGAGGATGCTCTTATCTGCAACGAGTTTATCCTTAATACTCCCAGATTTCACATACTGGTAATGATTAAGTCCCTTCCAAATTGTTTATCCCTGGTGTGTTTATGGTACTGATTTCACTTTCCTGTTTCCTCTCTTTAGCCTAAGTGAGCTACGGAGATCTGCAAGCTCACACTGTGGTTATCAACTCATTCCGTTGTTCTGAGGTTTTAACGTGATCTTTTCAGGGTGAGAATTGATTCTTTGAGAGCATTATTTTTATAGAGCATTATTCAGAGCATTATTTTATATATGTTATGGAGCATTATTTTATAGAGCATGATATATTTTTTAGAGCATGATATATTTTATAGAGCATTATTTTTCCATGCAGAACAAAGGACAGAGCATCTGTGTCCTGGATGTCTCTGCCCTGGAGTCTGTGAGCTCCAAACCCCATTCTGCTCATTTGAACTGTCCCTGTTGCCGTGCTGGTGGATATTGCACTGCTCTGTAACTCCTGGAGAATAAATCAGTGGTGGGAAGCACGGGAGGCAAAGGAAAGGTGTGAGCAAGAGTGTTTTCTGTGCATTTCCATACATCCACACTCAGCTTGGGAGTGGCTGGAATTCCCAATTTTGCTGAGGATTCTCCAGATGGAGTTCATTTAAAACTTTTATGTATAAAAGAGAGCAAGTTTAGCTTTCCTAGGATGTACAGATCCCAGTAATGAATCCAGCAATGAATTAAACTCTGCTTTGTGTCTCCTTTTCCAGTCCTGTCCTTCACCTTCCCTGAACTTTGCCATGACTTCCCTGATGTTCCCTTTCCTCTGGCCTGCATGATTAATAGGAGACTGCAGGAATACTGTCAGGAAAAGTCCTTCAACATCCCCTGACATCCACCTACCGACAGGATCCTGCCTAGGGAAGCACCACTTATTATTTAAGAGGAAGAAAAAAGCAGTCTGGAAGCAGAGAGATCCAGAGAGCCTTCATTTACAGGAATGCAGTAACTTTGCAGCAGAGCCAGGGAATGCAGCAACTTCCATGCTGTTTGTTTAGGAATACTGGGAACAGCTTGGGAAAGGGAAAAACAAACAACTGGAAGCTGCTGGTGCTCAACTGAGAAGAGGGGAGGAGCCCCCAAATGGTGAATTCCAGGAGCAGCACATACAAATGAAAGCAATCAAGTTACATTAAATATTGTAATCATCTTGAATTTCTTCTAGTTCATGGATCACTGTAGATCCATGTCCTCTGAATCAGTGAATAAACTGCAGGAACATCCAACAAATAGCCTAAAAATCTCTTTGAACCTGGTAGCAGTCAAACTCTGTGTGCAGCCAGATCATTAATGGAATCTGTTCATCCTAAGAATGCTAAACTTGTTCTCTTTTATATACAAAAGTTTTAAATGAATTCCATCTGGAGAATCCTCAGCAAAACTGTATAGTTCCAGCCACTCACAAAAGTTGTATTTATAAATTATCAGGAGATAGATATCTACGTTTTTGACTCTGGCTGGCATTTTTTTACAACTCCCTTTAACACTTGGCCTATATTCCATGAATATTAAAAAGAGCTAACAGAAGATGGACACATTCCAAAGAATATTTTTGCTGTCAAAATGTAAGCTCAGACTTCCACGAAACTCTTCATCCAGTGGCTCAGTTTTCTAGTTTAAGTTGTGCTAAATGTCAGTTTTTCCATTACAAAATCCAGTCTTGTTCCTGTGATAGTATTTCCCAAATATGGATTATTTTTGCCCAGAGATTAGGGGAAAACCTCATCTTGATCAGAATCCTAAAGCTTCCAGATATGGCATTAATTTTCCCTGCTAGGCTAAACATTATCAGTATCAACTAACAGGTCATCAATGCCATCTCTTAGCAAAACAGTGTTTAAATATTATTTTCTTTAAGTGGTGCTGTGCTGGAGAAGTCTTTGGAATCCATTATCTCAACTCATTAAAACAGGAATTCATACTGTCCCATCTTTCAGAGGGACAGCAAAAAACCTTTGAAGTTTTTTGGATTCCACCTTGTGCTGGTACTGACTCCAAGCCCTGACAACTGTAAAACTAAGTGGGTTTAGTCCTTCTGCATCAGAAATACAATTAACTTTCAGAAATGCAACTCAGCCTGTCATTCCAACATCAAGATCTGATTATTTCCAAGAGACTTTCTAAGTCACTACTCACAAAAGTAAAAAAACAATGTATGGACATAAGAGCTGTTAGTTCTTTAAGTTAATCACTGTGAAAATTCTTTGGGGATTTACCAAAACTTGAATTTACCTCAATTTACCTGAATTTTTGTGTTTTGAAGCTATATGAAAACCTTCATCACAAAAATGCACAGATTTATAAATCCTAGTGATGGTGAGGACTTCCTGTCTCCTTGTACTGGTAATAAAAGTAAACCCTGTTACTGAAAGATTTGGTTTGGCTCACTTTTTTTTTCAGTCTTTAATTTGGAACACATATCATCAGTCTCTTCAAATATCTGGTGAATTTACTGTAGTAATGTGATGAGTTCTTTCATATTTTAGCAATAACTCATTGGATAGACAAAGTTTTTCCATTATAGAAATACACATCTGACTTAAACAAGCTCCTATCTTTCTCCAGGCAGCTTTAATGTTTCTTGTTGCATTAAGCAGATGGGAGAGGGGCACTGCTGGCGCAGGGTCTCTTACAGCTGGGGAGCCTGGTGGGACATAAAGAGTTTAAAAGCAGCTTATCCAGGAATCCTGATTCCTCTCCACCATTCCTGTCTGTGAGGGAAAGCTTGGGAAGGCTACACCCGGAATGGTGTAGGGTTTAGAGCAGGTTATGTCCCCATATAGGGTTAGCCCCCTCAGGACGTGCTGGGCTTGTTTTTGAGCAGTGCCACCAGATCTGTGTGAAAACAAAACATTTCTTATTTTTCCTCAGAAGAGCGCAATTGCCTTCAGAAGGGGATGAGGGTTAAGTTCGGGCATTATCTTCCTCTTTCTCCAGCCAAGGCACTGTTCTCAAAACAAGGCACAGCCCCTCCCTGCCTGCTCTTCCCAGCCACGTTCCCTTCCCTGGGAGCTCACTGTTACTCACAAGAAAGATGCTGAGAACAATAAATATTTTGCGGGCAGACAGAACTCACCCGAGCCATCTTCATTCAAGTGTGGCCGTTAATTACAATGGCGACTCTGGACTATTTCCAATTGTTTCCCTTCCCTTCCATCCCATTTCTATCTGACCATCCCCTGCGCGTTCTGGCCTGGCTCTGCTGACCCTCAGCGCTCCTCTGCTCCAGGGGCAATCCTGGGAGCCTGCAGCTCCCTTTGGTGCCGCTGGATATGCCGCTTGGACAGCTGTCCTCCGGGAGGAAAGCTGGCTGAGCTTCCCGCAGAGTTTTGGGGCACTTTCGGGGTTTTTTTTCGGGTTTGTTTGCCCGTACGGGACTGCTCCGCGCAGCCCTGTGCTGCTCTGGGCGGGGATGCGGCGGGCGAGGAGCGGCCAACTTCTGCCGAGCGCTGCCATGAACGCTGACAGCTCTCACAAGCCGAGGTGTTGGTGCCTTCTGCTCCTCTTTCCTCCCTTCCTGTGCTGCTGTCGCCGCAGCCTCGGCCGGGACGAGCGAGCTGCGAGGAGCCGCCAGCGCTCCTCCGGCCCCGAACCCCTCCGACCCCTCCGACCCCTCCGACCCCTCCGATCCCTCCGATCCCTCCATCCCTCCGATCCCTCCGGTCCCTCCGATGCCCCTGGCCCAGCTCCCTCCTCCCTTTCCGCGCCGCTCTTCACNCGCCCTTCACTCGCCGAGGCGAGCAGGAGAGCGGCGAGCGGCTCCGGCAGCTCCGGCAGCTCCGGCGGAGCCGCTGCTCCCGGGACGCGGCGGGAGGCGGTGGGATGGATGCGATGCGATGGGGTGCGAGGGGATGGGAAGTGATGGATGCGATGGGATGGGGTAGGAGGCGAGTGATGCGATGGGATGCGATGGGATGGGATGGGAAGGGATGGGGTGGGAGGCGAGGGATGCGATGGGATGTGATAGGATGGGGTGGGAGGTGAGGGATGTGATGGAATAGGGTGGGATGCGAGGGATGCGATGGGGTGCGATGGGATGGGGTGGGAGGTGAGGGATGAGATGGGATGGGTTGGGAGGTGAGGGATGCGATGGGATGGGCTGGGAGGCGGGGGATGCGATAGGATGCCCGGCCCTGACCCGCCCCGGGGCTCCGGGACGCTGTGGAGGGACAGTCCCCTCTGTCCTGCCGGGAAGAGCCCGGCGGTGGCCGCTGCGCTGCCGCGGCTCCGCTGTCCCTCCTGCCGGGCGGAGAGCCCCGGCCGTGCCCGGGAACCTGTGGCGATCGGCGCTGGAGCCGCCCCGGCGCCGAGGTGACGTGCTGCTCACCTGAGGTGACCCTGCGGAGGAGCACACCCACATCCTGCTCTGGGACCATCCCGACCCTGCTCCGTCATTGCGCTGGCACTCTCCTCTCATTACTGGGGCTGAACCAGAGGTTCGTGGAGTTTCTTTCGTGGAGCTGCCTTACACAACTGCTTTCAGACCTGGAAAATCCGAAATGTGTAACGCATTATTGCATAGCTTAGCTCAACTGTTTTTGTGATTTGCGTAGGTCCAGTACATCTGCTCTCTGTTAAATGTACACACAGGGGTCGGTTTTGTTCTGCTTTTTGGCAACCAAGTTACCAATTTTCATTCCTTTCTTTAAGATCATGCTTATTTCCCCCTCACTTTTAAAATGTTTAGAAATGTGTTGTACAAAGCTCTCTGTGGATTCAAGGGCTCGTTTTGTTCTGTCAGTAATGAAGAATTTGTGCAATGATGTTTTTGCAAACAGTGTTGTTGGGCACTTAGTAACTTGATTGTCTGTGAAACTGGTGAAAAGGAATTGTACACTTTGCACAATTCCTCTCCACCGTGAGCAAACAGGAAAATCAGGAAATACCCCTGTTCCTGCCCTCGGTCTAAGAGGATGATATCCATTGCCAAAAAGTGCAACTCTGTCAGAGAAAAAGTGTTACAGCCATTAACTGATTTTTTGGTGTTACTAAGGCAATCTTTCTGCTCTTGAATTGTTACCTGTCCCATTGCAATTATGATAAAACCAATTTCTTATCAGATGTTGGCTTGGGTCTTGCCTCTGGGTGTCAGAGCAGGGCCCAGGCTCTTCTTGGTGCTGCCCAGCAGTGGCACAGAGGAATGGGTAGGAACTGATCCCAGGGAGCTCCCCTGCACAGGAGGCACATCTTCTTCCCTGGGCAGGGACTGAGCTGGAGCAGAGCCCAGAGAGGCTCTGGAGTCTCCTCCCTGAGGATTTTCAGAGCCCTCTGGACACCCTCTGAGCTCTGGGCTGGCCCTGCTGGAGCAGGAAGGTGGCACCAGATCCCCCCTGTGGTCCCTTCCAGCCTGACCCACCTGGGATTCCATGCTGAGGGGCTTTACCCTGGAAAATTCTGCAAGGGATGAATGTCTTTCCTTGCTCGTGCCTGTTCCACAGTGACTTGGAGAGCAATCCTGTGCTCCCAGCTCCTGCCCACTGCCCGCTCAGTGATGCTCAGCCTTCCTTCTGCAGCAGTTTCCTGCTCAGTCTCCTTTGCTGCTGTCTGACGTCTTTGTTGTGTGCAAACAGGTTTTGGGTAAGCTTTTCTGGAAGAATCCTGTAAACCAGGGATGGTTATAACTTCTCACAGAGCATCAATTTGCAACTGCTCCGTGTGTTTGTTCTGCTTTGGACCTCTTCCATCCAGGCAATGTTTTCTGCAAGCACAACCAGAGATGGAGGCCTTCAACCCGCGCTGAAGTGCTGCTGGGGTGTTCCTGGTTCCCAAAAAACACCTTTGTTCCTAACAGGATTGGACATCCTTTAGGATGTCAGGGGCTTTGTGCTGCCGAAGGTAGGATTGGCATTGCCATTTATACAGACAGAACTGAAGTAAATCCCAGAATCCCGGGGTGGGTCAGGCTGGAAGGGACCCCGGTGGGGACCTGGTGGCACCTCCCTGCTCCAGCAGGGCCAGCCCAGAGCACAGGGCACAGGAATGTGTCCGGGGGGCTCTGGAATGTCCCCAGGGAGGACACTCCACGCCCTCTCTGGTCTCCATTCAGAACTCTTTATTTCTTTTGAAATTGCAGTTTATATTGCCAGGCAGAGTTGCAAAAGTTGTCATAACACACATGTACCAACAAGTCCCCAGAGCCTATAAATAAGAATTTCACAGAATACTCATACAAATTCAGCAGGCTTTTCAAGCCTCCCGTCACAAACTTCCCACCCAGATTATTTTTGCAAGAGAATTCTGAAGAGATTCTCTTTCAAACAAGCCCTGATGGAATTTCAAACAAAGCAAGTGGGTCATGGTTTGTGACATGGAGCACTCCTGATTTACACCACCATTACTGTTTATTTGGGAAAACTGAGCAACAGGCTAATAATAGCACAAGTTTAAGCGTTTGTCAGTGTTTCTGTAACTTTGTTTAAATGTTCATTAAGTGTCTGCATGCCCACTATTCTTGGTTTTAATTCTGCATATTAGACTTCAGAGTACTGCAAGCAATTATTAAAGCAGATTTTATATTTAATTTGCAGATTCATCTTTATAATGAGTAATAAACTAATCCACCCATGAAGATAAGTAAATTTTTGTGAGATTATGTCAAAATTTGTGGTGTGACAGACAGCTAAGATTTGTGCTGGGCTTGTTCTTCTGTACTTTCTTACCAGTTTTATTCCATTGATTCTTTCGGATGCAAGCAATCTTCTGTTTCAGCATGTGTTTGAAATAACTGTAAGCTTTATGAATTTAATGATATGCCATGACTTGCTGCTTCTAATGCACATAAACTATTAAGTTATTGTGCATAACTTGCCGTTTTGGAAGACCACTTTATGTCATTAAAGTCACTTAGCAGGTTTTTTTTTCTGATTGAAAAGTTGCCTATTGAATTGGCTTTATCCCTCTCTGTCTCTTTTGGTTGTTTCTCTTTTCAGAATTATTATAATATTTACTTTATTTGTGTATATTATATGTATATGGATATTATAGTATCTTGGCTGATCAGGCTCAAATAATTTTTTTTTGTTTCTTTTTTTTGGACAATGCTGGGTTTTGAGAAGCTCTGGGATGGACATATAAAATTCCCATTATAGTTTCAACATGCCAGGTACCTCTGGGAAATGTTTTGAGAGTAGGTGAATGTCCTACCTGCCCATTTGGGTGGTCATTTTTCCAGCTGTAGGTCAATCACGGTCACGTGGGAAATTTAACACCAAGTTCCTGAGAATTTAACACAAATTACACTCCGAGGGGTCTGTGATGTGGTAGAACTTCCCCAGAAATCTCAAAATAGTTGTCTTCAGAAAACACTTCAGAACTTGGCTTCTGTGACTGAAATAGCCTGATTTTTGCCTTGCAGATGGTGACAGGCCCTTCTCCTGATAAACAGGGAGATTTACTCTATTTTATAAATATGTTCAGCATTTCTTTGTGCTTGCAGTGGGTGATTTATTCTGGACCAGGATAAAACGCTGTTGTCAGAGAAACTGCGCAGCAAAGATAAACCATTTGAGATAAGGCACAGCTTTCTGGTCCTTCAAAGGGCTCTGT
The DNA here is from genome assembly GCA_013397895.1 of Origma solitaria. Taxonomy (NCBI): domain Eukaryota; kingdom Metazoa; phylum Chordata; class Aves; order Passeriformes; family Acanthizidae; genus Origma; species Origma solitaria. The sequence goes on from VZRL01003367.1 coordinate 276,668, forward strand.
TGCGTCATGAGGGCTGAATATATATTAACCATAAGTGGGGAGGAAAAAAGGAAAAAGGAGGGTTACTGTTTTAAAGCTCTTTGGTTCTGGAATAGGGGAGCAGGCAGAGTGCTGAGGGACAAAGGTTTTGTGCAATCATCCAACGGGCACATTCCCAGACACCCAGAGCCTGCTGGAGGCAGAAAAATCTGCTCATTCCCTGTCTCCTGCCTCCCAGGGGACTGTGGGTGCTGATTGTGCTGGGATATTCCACCCTAATCTCCCAATTCCAGTTTCTGCGAGGCAGAACTGGAAGCAGAATTGGCTTTCTGTGCCCTGCACAGTGTGAGAGGAGCCCGGTGGGAGGGTTGGCTGGCAGGAAGCTCTGGAGGTCTCCTAATCCAGAGGCTGTCCCAGAGAGATTAATGAGGGATCAGTGCCCCTCCTGGAGCCGGCCAGCCCTGGCTCTGTTTGGCCTCAGGAAGCTCCCAGGGATGGGGATTCCTGCAGGGAGGGGGATTCCTGCAGGGATGGGGATTCCTGCAGGGATGAGGATTCCTGCAGGGATGGGGATTCCTGCAGGGATGGGGATTCCTCCAGGGTGGGGATTCCAGCAGGGATGGGGATTCCTGCAGGGATGGGGATTCCTGCAGGATGGGGATTCCACCCCTCTCTGTGCAAGTCACTCTGGGGTTGCACTGCTCTCCTGATGTGAAGTTCAGGCACGGAATGTATGAGATGATGGTGATGCCTGATGGTTTTTGCCTTTTATTTTTAAAGACCGTTTTATATATTTTAAATACCCTTTAATATATTTTATATACCCTTCTATATATTTCCTGTACCCCTCATACATTCTTTGTACCCTTAGCCTGCATGCTTGTAATTTTTGTAGTCTGATATTCTGGTTTAGAGTTCTGCAAGGCAGAAAAACCAAATATTCACGGTAAAAAGCTGGTGAGCCCTATGCTATCTCAAAACTCGAGCTTTCAACCTTGCTTGAAACCTTCTCTCTCTAACATGTTTTGTAAACTGAACTCTAGCTTCATTCTGTGGAGAGAATTCTTTCAAATAGAGAGGCATTACTTAATTTATTAAGTTTCTTCTTAGAAGATTTTAAACAGATACACTCATTTGCAAGGTGTGTAAAAATTGTATGTGTGTTATACAGTGTGTGCATCTCAGCGTGTTCCACCTTGAAAATCTGTGCACCTAAAATCCTATTAAAACACCCAAGTAAAACCCTTTTATCCCTTTAGCCGTGTCTGCCCCATAATTCTAAGACCAGTGAAAGGCAACAATGGGATAAGACATTAAAAAGGTTGTGGTCATCTTTCATCAGCCCTTTGGGGGTCCTTTTGGGAATGGAGGTGGAGCAAGGAATGAGACAGGCAGCCTGGAAATAGTCTGAACATTTTTAAATACCATACAATGAATATATGATGGCAGTGTAAATACTTAACAAAACCTGCACATTTGAACTGTGTGAATAAGGCTAAAAGTCATCACAAATGCAATTTATAAAGGCTATTTTAACTGTAAAGTTTAAATATGAAAATATGAGTCTTTAGTGTGGAAAATCAGCCTTTCATCGTGAGCTCACTGTCCCCAGCTGGGGTTTGAACCTCTTTGGTTTGGGGACAGCTGTGGGTCAGGGGACACTGCCAGCCTACAGATTGTGATGGTTTCTTGACTTGGGGTTGGGTCACAGAGCGAGCCAGTTCAGGAAGGGGGGACAAAATTTCATTTTCATTCATTTCTTTGGTGTCTTTCAGTTCAGTCTGAGCTTTTCCACATGGAGTACTGAGGGACACGAAGGGCAAAGACTGAGTCTCTGGTGCAAAAAGCAAATAATCCTCCTGCCAGACCCTCCAGCTTTTCTGGTGTGAACAGAACATAATTCAAAACTAAAGCTCACATCCGTGATTAATGACAAATGAACCAGATTCAATTTTCTAATGCAATTAAAGTCAATATTTCCTAATGAAAATATTTCTGTTTTTCCATGCATGGATGTTGACACGCAGAGTTTTCTCCAGTGGGGATGAGCTTAATTTCTTTTTCAGAGTGACCCAAGAGACAAGAAAAATCAGTTTCCAAAACATGGAAGCATTGTGGAAGCTCCGGAAAGGAAAAGACTAAAATGACATTGTTTTATTTTTAAACCTGTGACTATGCAATCTTTTTTTATAGCCTTTGTAAAAAACGGGAATAGCTTGGAGGGGAATTTTTGGGGTGGTTCTTTCGTTTGTTTGTGCTTTCTAGTGTTCAGCCACCATATAAATAGATCATTCTTATTAATGCTTCTGCTAAGGACTGTCCCAGCATCTCTTCTTTTGAGCTTCTAAGAGTTGGCTCTGCTGGAGGTTCCAGAAATGCCGTGCTGGGCTTTGGTTGCTGTTTCCCACGGTGTTTCTTTGTTTCTGATGCATGTCAGTGAATGCTGGCCTTACACTGCTGCAATTGGCAGCAGAAATGTTATTTATATTCTCACCTCCACACCGGAACTGTTCAGGTGCGTAATTCCCCATGAATTTTAAACAATAGTGGCTGATTCTCTGTGGGTGAAAATAAACTGGCCAGGAAGAGGATTCTGTTCTTTTCTAATTCCGTCTGTCTGCAGGAGATGGATCTGTTTTTAGCTGGGGCTGAAAGGTGAGGCTCGTTCCACCACAGGCACTGTGCTTTTTACACACAAGTGCTTTTTTAGTGAACCACAGAGCTCTTTTTAACCATTAAGCCACCCACAAGACCGCATGAAAGTGCTCACAGGCCACCACTTTTTAAAAATTAATTCAGATCTGTTTCTTATTGATACTAGAAAATACCTCGTGTCCTGAAAAGCAATCTGGGGGAATATGTAATCTTGAGAAACTTCACTTTCCCTGCTCAAAAGTCCCAAGTTTTAGATACTTAGGGAAGTTATTGATGTTTGGTAACCGTGTTTTGCAAAGGAAGAAGGAAGATTTTTATCTTCAAGATAAGGGACACAAAATTCTGTTTTGCCTCTCTGTATTGAAGGGAGGTGGTGGAAATGAGAGCATTCAATTGGTTTGCATTGGCTGGGGACCAGCAGCAGGAGGAAAGGAAATTATCTGAGATCCTGAGGAGACTTGGAGGAGCTGAAACTTGAATTCAGCCTTGACTGAATTCAGCAAAGAGAAACTGAGCTGTTTTCACAAATATGTTCCAGGTTTTAGGGGTGAAAATCGCTTCTTCCCCTCCCTGCTTTCCTTCATTATGAAGTATTTGAAAAAGTTTTTTTCCTGAAAATTACATCCATTCCTTACCCCAGGAAGTTCACCCTGGATATGTGTGCATATGTGTGCAATATATATGAGATTTCTGGATGATATATTCAGAAATAATCTTTTGGGGAATGATACGGACCCGACAGGAGATCTCAGCTACTGCTGATGTGTTTCAGGCTGCTCTGAGATGGTTTCAGCAGGAAGGAGCAGTGCCTGATTGCAGTTCCTGTGCCGTGTCTCCCACAAATGCTGAGCTCAGGGCACTGGAGCTCAGTGCTCCGAGGGAAATCACACAGTGAAAATGTCACCTGTGGAGGGGCCCCTGTCCCCTGTGCCCACAGCGGTCACAGAAACATTTCCTTGCACGTGGAGATCACAGTTTTTGTTTGTTTGATTGGTTTTCCCCTTAATTAAGGTAATTCTCAGCAGGCTTTTCCTGAGCTGTGCTCTCGGTTTCTTATCTCAGCACCTGCAGAGGTTGTGCTGATATCAGTGAAGGGTTCTGCTCTCTGGTGGAAAACAATTAGTGATGCTCATTTTGCTGGTGCTGACAAACCCACTCTGAAGCTGAAATACGTAATTTCCATTGGATAAATAATGCCCAGTGAATGTGTATATTTGTAAATGTTTTATTGTGTCTATTCCTAAGTATATGAGCACGGTTTTATTCCCCCTACTTAAATAAATGTACTCATTCTTCCATTATTTTTTTCCCTCACGGCATCCCATTTTCCATATTTAAGTTTCTTTTAAGCTCAGCACACAGCATAAAAAGCAAATATTACTTATATGAATTTAGAAGTGCAAGGCAGTGATCATAGAAAATATCTATAATATTTAATAATTTTCCCATACTGACTTCTCTCGCTCACTTTTCACACTTTTTAATGTGGTCCATCTCAGGTATCTTAATGAGCTTCAAAATCACTAATTGCTATCCAGAGGTGCATTTGTTCTTTGAGTGGTGAATCAGTTTCAAAGCAGCAAATGTACTGAAAATGCTGCACTTACAAGAATTGAAACCTTAACTGGTTTTAATTTATCTGGAAAATGCAGAGAATATTATTCTAAGAATGTTATTGTGAGTCTGAATGCAGTTTTCTTTGCTTGCTGGATGTGTGTTGTTGTGTCAGGTTTTTAGTGCTGGCATTTTTTTTTTTTCTCATTAGCAATTTGTTTTCCATAAATCAAGCCTCAAAAAGATGTGACCCAGGTGAGTCAGCTAAAGTCAGGCTGCCTTTCTTGTAAATGATTTTATATCTTATATCTGACAGGGGAAAGAGCAGGAGATCCTTGTCCTAGTAATAATAAAAAAAATTTGGATTTGTTTGCAAATTGATGGGTACTTTAATATTTGTAAAATGTGACTTGATTCAACCTGATTATCTTCCCAAAATACTCAAATTCAAATTTGCCTGCACTGATTGGAATGACTTAATATTTTTACTTGATTTTGTTCAAAAAACTTGCAGATATTTTTAGTGAGAAACTGAAATTCTTAGTCCTCACTAAGGTTAAAGCCAAGATGCCTTCCTAAGCAAGCCAACAATTTTTATGAGGAAGATTATTTTATACAATCTCTGAATATAATCAGAGATTTTGTAAAAAAAGGTGATTTCAGCAGGATGGATGAAAGGAAGCACTCTGGATTCTCTCAGATCTCTGGGGTTTTGCTGCTGCCATAAGTGCAGAGTCTAAACCTTGAACCACTTCAATTGGGATTGTTTTCCCCTCTTAAAATTCTTTTTTTCCCCTAATTGTTAACGAGGGAGGAAACCTGGCAGTCAGAACAAAATATCTGCCTCTTGATTTTCCATTACAGTGTTTGTGACGGAGGAATAAATGTGTTTGTGCCTTTTAAAAGGCAACTACAGGTGCACTTAGGGCCGTGATTTACTGCTGGACTTGGCACTTCTGGGTGGGACTTGATGATCTGAGAGGTCTTTCCCAGCCTGAATTATTCCATCATCACACATTTGTGTTTTACAAATGCTCTGGGGGGAAAGAAAACCCAAAACCCACCCAAGGGGTGCCCCCTGGGTGTGGGATTTGAATGTTTCATTAATGCTGCTCGAGGATGGCGATGGCACAAAAAGCATCTCAGGAACCTCAGGGCAGCTTGGCATGAGCTGCACCAGCACTTCAGGGGACGTGCAGCTGGAAAATACTTTCATCTGCAGCTTCCATATCCTTTCTAGAAAATGCATTAAGGAACACTGAAGGAAAAGCTGAGAAAAATTCCAAATCCCTTTGCAACAGGATTGAACTTCAAAGGAAACTATGTGCTTCGATGTCCTCATGATGAGGGGCATTTTGGAAATCCTGAAGGGAGAGGTTGTTTGTTTTCCCTTTGTTTTTGCAGCAGCCTCAGAAGGAATATGAGTCACTTTAAGGCTTGGTTTTGGCAGCGTTTCGCATATTTCTTTTGCAAGGATTGTCTTTGAGAAGAGTCTCTTCACATCGGGGAAATTCTCCTCGTGGCTGCTTCCCATAAGCTTTTCAGGGATGAAAGGTGATGAATGCTGAAATACTCCAAAGTGGTTCATATCCAAATTGTCTCAGTTCAGTTGTGGTGAACATGGCCAAGGTGACACCAAAAATCTGGTGATGGGCTGCATTTAACATCCTTGCTGGTTCTTACAGAGTTTCTTGAGATGTTTGCTGCTGGGAAGAAAATTTCTTACAGGTCTTCATGCTACAGACACAGAAATTCACTTTTCTAGGTGATTTAGGGCTCTTTCCAGTAAAGAAGTTATCTTCAGGATAATATAAAATAATATAGAATAATATAAGGTAGCATCCACATGTCTTGACTTTAGCTGGGAGTTGTTCTCCTGGTTAATCAGACAGATTTTCTCCTCATTAATCAGATTGATTTTCTTTCTCTGTGCTATGAAGAAGAGCAATCAGGCCACCCAGGAGAGTCTGTGGTGAACAACATGAATTGTATTTGGGAGGGGGAAAAAAGTACACTGACAAATACACTCTTGAAAAATGTAAAAACCAACACCATGGGGATTGGGGAGCAAAATCGAATATCCTTCAGTTCTTCAGCCTCCATGTGAAGCCTTCTCCCACTTTTTTCTGCCACGACACTGGTTTTGTGTAAATGTTTTGTATTGTAAAAGGGTGTTTGACGTGAAGGGGCAATATAATGTTAGTGGCCCTTCCAAGAGCAGAAGGAATAGCATTTTGTTTATGCACAAACAAATTTTCTTGCCTGCTCTGAGCTTCCTGAGGACTTTACTCCAGAGCAGGGCAGGAACCTTTGTGCTGCTCCTGGTGGTACCCAGGTGAGCCAAGAGCTGCTGTGGCTGTAGCGACTCTGGAAATTTATTTCAGATTGCTTTGTGCTGTGACAGTTTGAGGAGTGCTCAGTAATGAAGGATATGTCCCCAAAGCTGCTTGTCTCCACGTTCAATTATTGAGGTTGGAAAAGCCCTCCGAGGTCCTCGAGTCCAAGCCGTGCCAATCCCCACCTTGTCCCCAGCGCAGAGCTCTGAGTGCCACCTCCAGCCCTTTCTTGGGCACCTGCAGGGATGGGCACTCGAAAGCTCCCTGGGCAGCCCTGCCAATGGTCAGTCACCCTTTCCATGGGGAAATTCCTCCTGCTGTCCACCCTGAGCCTCCCCTGGTCAGCTCAAGGCTCTGTCCCCTCCTGTCCCTGGTCCCTGGAGCACAGCCCGACCCCCCCGGCTGTCCCCTCCTGTCGGGAGCTGTGCAGAGCCACAAGGTCCCCCTGACCCCCTCGGCTCCAGGCTGAGCCCTTCCCCAGCTCCCTCAGCCGCTCCTGGGCTTGTGTCCCCATCCCACCCCGCAGCCATTGCTCTCTATGCAGACTGTTTATAAACTAAACCTCATTTTATAAGTGTTGCCCTTGCTTTCCCCCAGTAAATGAACAGGGATAAATCACCTCATTTTCCCAGCCGCGGAGCTTTAGGTTCCCCCATTAAGCTCAGCTCTTTCCTTCCTCAGAGCCCTCCGGTCCCATTATGTTCCTGGGCCTGGGTATCCAAACAGGAATGGAAAACAAAGGAGCCCCGGGTGTGCCCCAGGGAAATCATTGGGATCTTTTGATAAGAAGTGATCTCCTAATTCCAGTTGGCCACACAATGCAGCTCACAGGAAACATGGAAATGTATTTCCCCGCAGAAATGTAGGCAACTAATTATAGAACCCTTTAATTTCTCCAGGAGTGCACGAGAAGTGGCTTTGAGCAGTCACTGATTCCACCAGGCCTTATAAAGGACCATTACAGTGCAGCAGTCCCTGCCCCACAGGATGCTGCTCTCACTTCTTCGTCAAAAGCATCACAGCCTGGGTAATGCAGGCATTGCCAGAAAACATTGAGAATTTTTAATTATAACCAAGGAATACCTCAGGTGAATATCTTAGAATAGAATTAAATAAGACATATCGTTTCCTTTCAGCTGTTTCCTTGGAACTGAGGAAGCATCTTCGTGTTAGGATTCAAGGGTTTTTCACTTCTTCCATGAGAAGGAATTGTTTGGTAATGCTCTATCCGGATTGAGACTGTGTAAAATTTGCAGAAGCAAATTACTTGTTTGAAAGATTTACACGATAAATGTATAAAATATATCTGTGCAAATGGATAGATTTGGATGCACATCATGGAACAAATCAGGAAGAGCCTAAATAATGGCATAATCCGGGTCAGGACTGCGTGGGAACAGTTGCTTGTTTTTTTTTAATGAACTTAATTTCTTTCCTTCTCCATTTGCCTTGTCATAATGAAATGAAGACATTAGAGGAAGGAATAATGCTGGGAAAACAGAGGGGATGGAAAGAAAAAAACTACAGGAAGCATCAAGAAATAGAAATAGAATAATATATTATTCATATTATCATTAGTCTCAGCTTCAGTGAGGAGAAAAATCCAAAAGGGAGAGTGGCTGAAAACTTTATTTCAAGTTAAGAAGAAACAACCCAGGCCTGTTTGGTTTTTAAAGCAAACAAAGCAAAGTTTTGGTAGGAAAAGGAAATAATGGACTGTCAGCAATATCAACAAACCCAGAAATGTGGTTTGCCACTGCTGGTTTGAGTCAAACAAAACATCTCTAAAACCTGCAGAACTGGAATACACTGATTTCTGTAACCTCAAAGTGCACTCGTTCTTGGGAAAGAGTTGCAATTGGAGACGTTTATGTGAATGTCTTTCCCTTGTTTGTTGTGAGGTTTATTTTGGCAGATTGGCAGTGAGTGAAGGACCAGCCCACGTGCACAGAGAGGCTGTTTGAGTCCTTTTTTCCTACAAAATTTGTTCCTGAAACAAGTTGGTCATGACAAACTGAGTATAGGAAGTGTCTGGGTTGGAGTATCCAGAGAGAGCATGGATTTCACCCTGAAAGGATAGATGTTCCTGGGTCTGAGCTCATTTTCTCCAAGTGTGCACATGAGTTGAGCACTGGAGGAAAGCTTTTGAAGAAATTACTTTAAAGGCTTCCCTGCTATTGTTCACAAAAAGGGAAAACAGACAAAAGCACAAAAGTGCGTGCCGAGATGCTCTTAATTGAAATCCTGGCTGATACTTCACTTTTTACACAAAGGAGTATTTCCTTAGTGATGTTTCATTGAAACAAAAAGGGGGGAAAATGTAGAAGTTCCTTCTGAACACTCCCTTTCCTCTCTCTTCACGTTGGTTTGCCATTTAGCACAGAGTCTCTGAAAGTTTCACCCCTCACTGCCTCTTCAAAGAGCTGCCAGTCCTGTGAGAGAGCACTGTGTCCCGGGGGACACTTTATTAGGGGTGAACGGGAGAAAGTGGAAATGGGACTCCAACCTTTTGGGTGGCTGTGTGTCAGGAAAGCCCCTCGAGGAGCCTGGGGCATGAATAATGAGCATTAATTAATAAGGGACATTAATCTCTTGGTGTGGGTCAGTGTCTGAGATGGTCCTTGGGGCTGTGTCCTCGCCCACGGGCAGGGGATGAGCTGCCCACAAAAACAGGTCTGACACATCCACAAACACCTCTGGGCTTTTGGGGGGGTAAGGTAGCCAAAGGAGAGGCACAGACCACATTTAGGGCAAGAAAAAGAAAAAGGTAAAGCAGGTTTTCATGAATCAAGCATTTTAACCAAGAATAGAACTGCAAGCAGCTCCTGAGTGCAGCCTGCATGTGGAAGTGGTGCTGATTTTGATATTTACAATATTTATCCACTTGCAGTAGTAAAAAAGTGCATTGACTTTATTTACTGTGTTTATAATAACAGCGAGATCACAGCCCTGGAGTTGATGAGCAGACTTTGGCTCCTCCAGGGATTTATTTAGATGAGAGAGCCCCATGTCTCCAAGAGGGGAGAGCAGGAGGTGTTTCCCACCTTGATTTCAGCCCCCTTTCCCATAAAATCCTCGCAGGGATGTGGACAGGGGTGGGGGCTGAACCCTGGGAAGGGACCCAGGGATCAACCCTTCAGTTGGTGCTGATCCTGTAATATTAATGAAAGAGATTAATCAAACAGAAACCTGTGCAATTGAATTAGAAGTCATTATCCTGCTTTTCTTAAATATCAGATCAGGCCTTTCTAGCTTTCAGGAATGTTGGGGAAGATGAAATAGGAAAGCCTTATAAATGTTATTACTTGGCAAAAGATGCTGAGAATATGGAAACTATAAGCGAGATTGAAATGAAGACAAGCTTTGAGATACCAAACCCCAGGTACTGAACAACTGGAAAACAATGGTGTGGCCACTGAAGGGAATCCCCTTTGGATTAAACAATCCCCTCTGCTTGCAGACAGCTCCAAGGGTCAGAGCAGACCCTGCCAACTTGGCAGAGGGTCCAAAAAGCAGTTTTTAGAGTTTAAAATATAACACCGCATGGTAATGCAACGACTCTCACAGGCTGTATGTAAATGTTGTAGGATTTGTAGCTTGCTCTAGATTGGTTAGTGAAAATTAGAATATTCAGCACAGAAGATGATTTATTGTATTGTAAACGGCAACCACGGCATTCTATTCTGCATTCTGTGTTCTGTATTCTATTCTGTATCCTGTTTTCTTCTTCTTTCTTCTCTCTCTCCCCTCTGTGCTCTGCTCTGAGCTGTGTCTGGCAGCTCCCAGCAGCTCCCCTACACCCACACCTTTCACAATAAACCTCATGCTCTAAGACCAAACTCCAGAGATCTCTCGTCTCCATCCTGACCATCTGAAACAACCCAACCCAAATCCCACAGACGGCAATCCTACACAGGAGCACAATGATCTCCCTGAATATGGGAGGGGTAGCAAATGGATTGTGAGGCAGGAACGTTCCTTCCAGCAGGGAAGGCTGTCCTGGCTGAGCTGGGGGCAGTGCTGCCAGCAGAAGGAAAGAGAAGGGTCTCTCCCCTCCTCTCAGCACTGCTGAGGCCTTGTATTGTGTCTTGGTTTTCTTGTTTCTTGGTTTTGGGAAGTTAAGAGGAGAAAACCCCATAAATTCATGGATGCAGCACATTTTCACCTTGCTGGGGTCGGTTCCCCATCTCTTTTGCCTCCCAAGCTGTTGCAGAATGGGAATTTCCTCCTGTTCCTTCTTTGGTTTTGGGAAGTTAAGGGGAGGAAAGCCCTGTAAATTCATGGATGCAGCACATTTTCGCCTCTCTGGGGTTGTTCCCCATCTCCTTTTCCTCCCGAGCTGCTGCAGGATGGGAATTTCTGCTGTCCCTTCTGGGGACTGAGCTCCCCTGGCCCTGGGGTGCACACAGCAATCCTGAGCTGTGTCCAGCTCTGACCTTCCCACGATGAGAGTGAGAGAACTGAGAGTGCCCCAGGGAGGGCTGAGAGCACTGGGGGTGCTCAGCCTGGCAGCCTCGGGGGGATCTCATGGATGTGTTGGAATATTGGAAAGAAGGAGGTGAAGACGGAGCCAGGACCCAGCCATGGTGTCCAGGGGCACTCCCAGAGGTGGAATTTCCAAATATTTGGCCATGGTCCTGAACAGTCTGACCCTGCTGACAAGAGGATGGCCAGAGGCCACTTCCAACTTGAACCAGTCTGTGGTTGTGGGATTTGCTGAATTCACAATTATTTACTTCAGCCTTTTCTTGCTTTCCTGTTAGAAAATAATGAGTTTCAACTTAATTTGAGGTTCGTAACCACTCAGGAGAAGGCACAGTTGAATCTCTGCTGGTAACTGCGCTGAGATTCTGAGCAACTGCAGGGTAATGCTCAGGACTGGCATTTAAGTGCCAATTAGATTAGCAGTTGTGATATAACAATAATTGCTCCTTGTAAAGGTGAAATGTGTGGCAGACACGGCGTTTTGGAAGGCCCTTTTGTGAAAGCGATGGTGCTGAAATGTGAATTAACCTGTTGCTGTCATTAAGGCTCTGAGGAAGTGTTCAGCAGCGGCAATGGCTTCACATTTGTCATGGCAACCCTTCAGCTGGTGCTGATCCTGTAATATTAATGGAATAGATTAATGACACAGAAACCTGTGCAATTGAATTAGAAGTCATTATCCTGATTTTCTTAAATATCAGATCAGACCTTTCTAGCTTCCAGGAACAAAATGATCTCCCTGAAATACGGGGGTAAGGTTGGGGTGGAATCCAGAAACAGCAAAAGGAAAAAGCAAGGTTCTTTCAAGCTTGCTTACTATGACACACAATTGCAATTGCAGAATCTCTTCCCTTGAGTCCTTGTCCCGTTGTGCTAGAAGCCATTGCTCAAATTCAGGATTCTTCAGGTGACGCATTGGAATTTCAGGTAGGCTCTGTGATGATTTATAATTGTTTTCAGCTGAAACTGAGGGTTCTTTGGGCTGAAGGAGACGATTGAGCCCACGGAAGACACGTGAAAGGTGGAATTTGCTGCCTGCCAGGTATCCCTGTGGGATGACAGATCCATCCCTCAGTTTGTGACAAGCAATTGGCTCACTTTGCCTGCAAAGAGAGCAGGGATGGTGGGGCACTGTGGATGTGATCCCTGCTGACAGCGAGAGAGGCAGAAACCAAACCTACAGAGTCTCCTCCTGATTGCTTTGCACCAAACCAGGGCCAAAAAGAGCCTGTAATTCGTCATCCCAGGAGTTCCACTGTCAGCAATCGTGAAATGACCTTTACTGAATGTCACTGGAGCTCCTATCGGCCTGGCAAGTGTTCCCTGGGCTCCTGGAGTGCCTCCCTGAGGAATTTGGCTGCATCAGAGGTGATTTTCCTGCGAGATCTGGCCTTGGGCTCTGCTCCACCTCCCTCGCTGCTGAGGGTGCAGCCAGCAAGCTTAACTCACACCTGTAGGAATTATAATATTAATAATTAATTATATGAATGCAGGTAGCTGCCTGCCCTGCACAGCCCAGTTTGTTTGTTTGGGGTTTTGTTGGGTTGATGATTGTTGGGGTTTTTTTCCCCTTCTGCTCTTACTCATTAACTGATCTTCCATAACTAATGTAGTGAAATATAGAATTATATATATTACTATATATATACACTATATATAATATATTATATATAGAGTAATATATATAATATATATGTATAATGAATATAATAGATATATATGTATAGTGAAATAGAGATGTAATTACATATATTACTATATATATAGTAATATGTATAATAT
>VZRL01003367.1:289608-299920 GCA_013397895.1 Origma solitaria
AGTATTATATATATTTATGTATAGTGAAATATAGAAGTAATTATATATAATGCTACATATATATAGTAATATATATAATATATTATATATGTATAGTGAATATAAAATACATATATGTATAGTGAAATATAGAAGTAATTTCATTAAGAATCCAGGACAGGAATCCCTGAGAAATGAGGCCGAGCTGGATGCCACAGTAAGCCCCAAGTCACTGCTTCTGGAGTTGTGTGTTACAAATTTCAGCTGGATACTTCCGGGGGGGCTTGGAATTGGAGCCAGGCCAACATTTGGGTTTCTAAATTAGAATTCAGCCTCCCCCCGTGCCCCAGCACAACCACCCAGGGCCCTTCATCCCCAGCCTTGGGAAAGGTGTTGGCTTTCTGATTCTCTTCCAGGCTTCTTCAGTTCCTCCCCCAGCCCAGCCCTATTTTCACCTGCTGCTGCAATTCACTTGTGATTTTTGTGTTTCCTTTCGGGAAAAATGACTTCACAGCAAACAGGAGAGATGATGGCACCAATATATGGGCTGGTTTAGCAGGTTCAGCTCATTTTGCAGGTAAAAACCATCACAGACCAGGTGATACTGGGGTTTGTGTTGGCTTTTGGCAGGAGCTCAGGTAGAACCTGTCTGTGGAGGGTTTGTCTCTGGGAGCAGGGATTCCATATCTCCTGGTTATGGAGATTATGGTTAAATGGTTATTTATAACCATAAACCATTATTTATGGTTAAATGTTGGTTTAATTTTGGTAAACTGCTGGTCTGTGGCTCTAGAGACACAAATGCTGCTCTCTGCCTAATGAATTTAGTGGGGAAAAAGAGAGGGAAATACAAAGAAATGTATGGAACCTTCTTTCTGTCACTAAAAAACTGATTTTTTTGTGGAGGAGGGAGAATTATAAAAAGCAAAAAGAAAAACAAGGATTGATTCTTTTTCAGAATAATCACAGTAAGGAATTGTCCAAAAAAATGGATGTATTTTCCCTCCAGTTGGCATCTGTTTCTCAGGAACCCCCAGAATGTGATGGTGCTTCATTACATTGCATTTCTGTGCTGCTTTTGCCAGGGAGGGGTTAACAAATCTTTCACTGCATTCCCAGACGGGATTTAATTGCAGGATTTCACTGTGGGGAGAAGCGCTCCGTGCAGAGGGAAGGATCCTGCAGGACAACGTTCCTGGAACAGCAAAGGAGTTCCAGGGAAAGGGAAGTGACATCTCTGGAGAGGGGAGGGCAAGAAAAGCACTGAGTCAAGAAACCTGGCGCTGTTTGCTCCACACTTTGCTGTGGGATGGGGAGGGGAAGGCTCATCTCTCAGGGCTTTTGTCACCTCCAGCTGTCATCAGGAATTAGATGTCTCCAAAAAGTCCCTGGAAAGATCCCTGAGGAAGCTTGCACAGGATGTGTCTGTACAAGTTGTAAACAATGTTCTCGTGGATTTTTGCAAGCTCCCAGAGAAACGGTTTGAGAAAATGTCTTGTTGAGAGATCTGCATCAGCCAGTCACAGCTTTTGTGGGTAAAAAGTGAAGTGTTTGCTGCTCGTGCTGGTTGCAGTCACCGAGAACAGAATGCTGAATTTGTGGGGAAGTTGCAAAGGGTGGGCTTTGACTTCACCCTTTACATTTCTTCTAGCACCTTCATCATTGAGGTGCTAGAAGAAATAATTTATTTGTAAATCCAGGCAGAAGCGCTGCAGGTAGGGAGAAGAGCTCTTTATTTCCCCATATCCTGCCCTTTTATGCTTTAAATACATCTCCACATACATGCATGCACAAGTATTGAAAGCATGGCTCTAATGTGAAAATATGTTAAAATTAAGTGTGTGAGGAAAGAGAAGGGGCTTAAAAAATCTCTCAGGGTTTAGGTGAGCAATTATATCTTTGTGTCTTGGTTTTGGGCAGTTAAGGGGAAAAAACCCCATAAATTCATGGATGCAGCACATTTTCACCTCCCCAAAGCTTGCCCATCTCCTTTGCCTCTGGAGCTGCTGCAGGATGGGAATTTCTGCTGTCCCTTCTGGGGACTGAGCTCCCCTGGCCCTGGGGTGCACACAGCAATCCTGAGCAGCCCAACAGCAAAGGAGTGGAGGTGATAACGTTCATCACCTCTGGAACTCCTTCCAGCACGTGGAATAATGAATCCAGGCTCTGCTGCTGTGAATTTTTTGTGTACCTAGCTCCTCTGGGAGGGCTTACAGTTAAAAGCAACCTTTTCAGGGTGATGCTCAGCAGGAATAATGATGCAAGAATCTGGATGATGGTGTGGAAAATCACAAAGAAGAGCTACAGCTAATTGCTAAAAACGAAGAGCTCCAGTTTCCTTCTGGTTTTTCCTAGGAAACATTCTGGGGAAAAGTAGAATTGGGATCATGACCTTTGTTTAATGTAGCTATTTACCCTCTTTTCTTGTTTGACTGTGTTTTCCTGTGTTCAGGGTTACTCCTAAGGACCTCTCTTGTTCTGAGGAAGCATCAGCACACTTCTGAAGGACTTCTTGAAAAAAAAAATCTTCTTCAAATGGTTTAAATACCATGTATTCTTTCAAAGAACAGTAAGACGTTGAGAAAGAATGATTTCAGAATTAATCCCAACAGTTCTGGGAGGAAAGCTTTTCCGAACTCCAAAAGACAATTCAGAGGTTTGCTTCATAAATTGTTTTGAAATCTCTGCTGGCTTCAGAGCTGCTCTGTCTGCTGCCTGGATGTGGAATTTTTAATGGCAAATGAATGTGGGTGGGCACAGGTGGTGATGGAGGGTTTGATGCAAAGCTGCTTCACCTCTTACACAAACTCTTGTGTAACCTCTGGGAGAGCACAGCTAAATCATCCCAGCGCCCGTCAGTCCTTGCATGCAAGGTTTTGTGGGTGAAAGTCTCCAGCAGTGTGAGAATCCTGTCAGTTCAGCATTTCCTGAGACCTCAAGGCTTTCCCTTCCCCAGCTCAGCCCATCGTTGGCTCTGCTCTTTGCTGGGAAGTTCTGCCTCCCCAAAGACTCATTTTCCTGCTGCTTCCTCCCCAACAATCCATGTGCTCTCTCTTTTCTCTCTGAGGCACGCAAACGCTTTTATTTCCCTCCTCTTGACCTGACTCTTTGCAGAAGAATTGGGTACAAACCCAGGCCTCTGCCACCGACAGCAAATCGGATCCCTTTGGATTGTCTTTCTCTGGGCTCTCATTGAGGCTTTAACTCCTCACAGGAATTTGGTTTGGTCGAGCAAAAAAAGGACACTTTTTGTCTGTAGGCATATTGCATGTAATTGTATTGTAAGAATACAAGGAGCTGTGGGTTTTTTGTTGTTTTTTTGGGGTAGAGGAGGCTTTTTTCCCTTCACTTTTGCTTTTGTTAATTTTTTTAAACTGGAAATTCTCTGCCCAGCTCTAAAATATCCCTCTTCTGAAAGAAGAACAAGCAGAAAATATGATTCTTCTATCTCCTTTGGAAAATAAATGAATTCTCATTTAATATCAATAAAATGTTATTATTTAAAATCCTATTTCCCAATCACAAAACCCCATATTTCAAACCCCGGAGTGCTGTTTGAAAGGCACATTGATAATTATCCTGCCACCTAACTTCCTGCGTTACTTCTAATAATTCTGCCGTGAACATTTAGCTGAACGTTTATTCCATAACCTCTCAGCTTCCTTCCCATGTGCCAGAATTTTGAGCAGCACCTGCCAAATTCCCTGCGTTCTCCTGACAGCTCCTGATTTGCTTCTTGCTTTCACACAAAGATATGCAGGGCGTTAATCATCCAAAATACGGTTCATTCAGGGCAGTGCAATATTAAATCACTCTGACAAAGTGGGCCATTTCCTTTTCCTGCTGCAAAAACCCCTCCAGTCTGGGTTTCTGTGTGAGCTGCCCAAGGTTTTTCAGGAGTTGGACACTCCTGGAGTTCACAGCGGGAAGGGGAAGGGGAAATATTGCAGATTTGTGTGATAATGAAGGTTGAAGGGGATCTTGTCTGGACATTTTTTGGTTCAATCCCTACTCCAGATGGGGCCAATGTAAAATTTGGATCTGAACTTACATTGGATTCTTAACTAGTCAAGTTTGAATATCTCAAATGACAAAATTCCATTGTAACTCTGGCAGCTTCTTCTGGAGTTTGAGCACTCCCAGTGGGAAGAATATCATTCCTTGAGTGTAGGTGAAATTTCCTTGTTTTTATTGCCTCCTAAGTATTGTAAATTGGCCCTGAGATGGGCCTGGCTCTGTTTTATTTTATCTTTAATGAGTTTTTCAGTCCCCTGAGCATCCCCAGGCCTTTCTCACCTTGTGCAGTGGCACTCAGTGCATTGATACCCTGCAGATGCTCACTTAAGGATTTGGAACTGCTCCTTTGATGCCTTTAAAATAAAGATTTATCTGATGGTTTATGATCTAAATCCTGGGGAATTTTTCCCCTCTTTTCACATCCATTTTAATGCCTTCCTGGTCAAGTTGTGCAAGCGCCCTTTCTATGTGCCCACAATGGGAATTACAGCTCCATTCTCTCTAGGTAACCTTTGGATCATAAGGAATGCTCTCAACATGTGGCTTTTCTTAAGGTTTTATTTTAGAAGCACTGACAGTTTTCTGAAGTGTATTTTGTTTTGTTTTGTTTTGTTTTTAAAGTTTGTTTGTTTATTTGTTTGTGGGGTTTTTTTTTGGTTTTCGTTTGTTTGGGTTTGCGGTTTTTTGGGGTTTTGTTTGGTTTTGTTTTTTTTTTTTGTTTGGCTGGTTCTTTTGGGGTTTTTGGGGGGGTTGGGATTTCTTTTGTTTTATTTTGGGTTTTGGGGGTTTTTTTGTTGTTTTTTTGGTTGTGGGGTTTTTGTTTGGTTTTGGGTTTGGGGTTTGTTTGTTTGGGTTTTTCTGTTTTGTTTTCTTTGTTTTTTGTTTGTTTTTTGTTCTTAGTTTTTTACTTTTCGGGGTTTTTTGTTTTGGTTATTTTTTTCTTTTTTTGGTTTCTTTTT
This sequence comes from Origma solitaria, assembly GCA_013397895.1. Lineage (NCBI taxonomy): Eukaryota > Metazoa > Chordata > Aves > Passeriformes > Acanthizidae > Origma > Origma solitaria. The sequence goes on from VZRL01003367.1 coordinate 294,564, forward strand.
TCTTTTTTGGTTCTGTTTTTTGTTGATTTTTCTTTTCCCCTCTTTTTTTTTTCCTTCCCTGTAATAGCTTTTAAGAACAGGGAAGCAGCCTGAGAGAACTGATGTCAATTCTGTGCTTCTCCATCCCCACGAATTCCTGTCCCTCTCTGCGCAGGGTGGGGGGCTCACCTCCCATGTGGAATTAAATTGAATATTCCTTACTCTCCTCACTCTCTGCCCTATCCTAATCCATCACCACTGAATTTTGGCAACAAAACACAGACAAACGCAGATTTCTTCTCACAATCCACGCTCCAGCAGGTGAGCAGCCCCGGGAAATGCTTCCAGGGGAGGCGAGGGCTGGATGTGTGCGGGAGAACAGCTCCTGCTGGGAGCAGCCCGGGCTGGAGGAGATGCTGCTGCTGCTGCTGGTTTGTCTGTGCCAGGGCACACTTTGTGGGAGCTCTGATGGGAGCAGATCCTGGGAAGGATCCAAGAAAAGGGCTGGAAGGTGTGATGTGACTGTCCCTGCCGTGCGTGTCACCCCTGTGTGCTGCGTGTCACTGCTGGTGGCTCTGCCTTCCCCGGGGCACCCCCAGGGCTGGGAAAGGCCAAATCAGCTCAGGGCCGTGGAGTCTCTGAGGGTTTTGTGAATGAAGCACAGAAGCCCAGAGTGGTTTGGGTTGGAAGGACCTCAATGCTAACCTAGTGCCACCCCTGCCATGGCAGGGACACCTGCCACTGTCCCAGGCTGCTCCAAGCCCTGTCCAGCCTGGCCTGGGACACTGCCAGGGATCCAGGGGCAGCCACAGCTGCTCTGGGAATTCCAACCCAGCCCCTGCCCACCCTCCCAGGGAACAATTCCTTCCCAATATCCCATCCATCCCTGCCCCTGGCAGTGGGAAGCCATTCCCTGTGTCCTGTCCCTCCATCCCTTGTCCCCAGTCCCTCTCCAGCTCTCCTGGAGCCCTTTAGGCACTGTCAGGGACTCTGAGCTCTCCCCAGAGCTTCCCTTCCCCAGGTGAACACTCCCAGCTCTCCCAGCCTGGCTGGAGGTTCTGAAAGCAAAAAAGGAAATGGAAATTCCCTTAAAAGTGCAATCACTGGGATTCCAATGAGCCTGGGTGTTGCTGTGGCTGAGCACATTCTGGATTTTTGGAATCTGAACCACAGCTGCCCACGTGGTTGCCAAATTTTAGCGCTGATCAAAAAATGAAGGGAAGAAATTCTTTTTTTTTGGCATCAGTGGCCTTTGGCTCAGCCAAACCATGGGGCTGAAAGAACCCCGAAGTGTTCAACTTCAGGAGGGAATCCTGCAGTGCCAAGCTGTATAAATGTGAATTTGGCTATTATGAAAGTGTATTTGGCTATTCTGTAGAATGGAATCATGGCGTAAAGCTCTGCCTTTATTTGTTCATTTCCTTCCTGTGCCTTGTTTTTGCTATATTTATTACCCCACCATATTCCTGGGTGGTAATGAATTCTTGACGTTTGTGCAATCCTGGGGTCAGGGTAACCTCCTGAGCTGTTCAGTGATTTATAATTTCTAAAAGTTTACAGTTTCTAAAAGAATGAGAGATCTTGCAATAGCAAGTGACATTCCTGAAAGAGCACTGAGAAATGCTGCGGATCCTCAGTGAGTGGGATTTTGGAGACCTGAGCATCTTTCCCCAGCCAAACCTTTCAGACTTCCTCCATTTGCAAAGATGGGTAAGAATTTATGCTGTGCTGCAGAGCTGAGAAAATAAATCTCTCTTTCTCCTGAGGTGCATAAATATCTCAGCAATAAATACTGTAGAAAAGCTGATAAATATTGAAGAAATTAATGTATTTGCTGAATGAAGTTGCAGCTTTTAAGTTCTTTGACCTGAATGAAATAAACAGAAATTACTAAACTTTTGCTGAGGAGCACTGAAGGATAAATGAGCAGGGTAGGATTTAGAGTAAACTAGAGGTTTGTTTAACTTCCTAGTGTTCCTGATTTCATTCGAACAAGCAACTTCCACAAGATTTGATTCCCTGGAATTTTGTGTTTATGAAACTGTTGAGTGTTTTCTGGAGTAAAATGAAAGAGCAGCCTCTGCTGGCAAAAACCCCAGACTGAAAAAACAACAAAAACTAATAAAAACCCACCCAACCTTCTAGAAAAAAGTACTTTTAAGCTGTACCAGCCTGCGGGCCTGAAGCTGGGAATGAGACAGATGAAATGTGTCATTCACTGTGTGATTTGACATCATCTTCACCTCATGGAATTGCTTAAACCTTCTCTGCAGCTTCCCAAATTGATCAGCAGCCTTTTCCAAAGCTGGGCCCATCCCATGCCTGTCCTGCGTTCTTCAGCCTTGGAGGAGCTGAGGAACTTTGGGAAAATTGCAGAGATCTCAAGGTTTGGAGGCTGCAGTGAAAGCAAGGAAGGTTTTAGCAGCACTCACTAAAATGCAGTTCAATTATTTCCCTTTCTTCCCTCCCTCCCTTTGCCCTCTTGCAAAGGAAATTCAATTCTGTATTTTTTCTGTGTGTCTGTGTTAACTCTGTTGCTTACTTGAGGTTCTGCACCTCTGCCAGCGCTGGGCTAAGGAAAAACTCCCCATTTTAATGTGGAAACTTTTCACTCTGTTTGGCCCTTGAATGTGTATTTTCAATCTTTTTATTTGGAGGAAGTTGTCATGTGTTTTGATAAATTGCTGTCAAGCAAGGGCTCCAAGGGCTGAGGAGTGATAATAACACAGGAGAACAGGTGGAATTCCAGCTCAATTTATAACAATTCTATTTTTTGGGGTGGGGGGGGTGGGGTTTGGACTGAAAAAACAACTAGACCAAAATCCCACTGTGCCAGGATGTACAATGCATATAGAGCTTTCCCAAAAAATAAAAACAAACAGTGAAAATTTTTACTGCTTAAACCCTCTGCTTTCTGTCCTTTCTTTTTGCTAAAAGTTTCCTTTCAAGGAAAACCACCCACCCCTTCTTTTAGCAGCAAAATGCCTCAAATTTGTGGTGATATGGAAGGGATTTCATCTTACCCTACTTAAAAAAAATCAGCCCTGAATCTGCAGCTGCTCAGCACTTCTTTCATTCCATGGGAATAATGAAGAATGTGAATGAACATGAAATGAATGATTTTAAGGATTCTGAGCATGTTAAACAAGGAGAGATGAGGTCGCGGCGGAGCTGAAATTCTTGGGCAGAAAACAGTGGATTTTGCTTCTCCTGAGAATGTTCTGTAGAAAACTCAACCAGAATGAGCAATTTGATGCCTTTCCAGCTGAGCTGGGCCCCAGACCACGTCTGAGGATGTTCCTGAGCTCCACACAGTGATCAGGGCCCTGCTGGGAGGGATTTGATGCTAATTCGGTCCCTGTGATCTTTTCTGAACAATGATAACGAGCATAATTAGAGGATTCTGGTAAAAGGTTAACAACTCGCACAACTTCTGGGAATCTTAAAACATAAGGATTTTTCTTTTCCTCAGTTTCTAATTAAAAGTCTCATTTCCTGAATTTTTTTTTTCCTGAAAATGTCCCACCAGGACGTGACTCTATATGTTAAGGACAATGGATATTCTTGCTTAGCTTTTTTTCCCCTATATTTTTTTATTTTTAAAGGAGCTGTTTTGACTCCCTTTAATTGGCGGCTGGCTAAATGTTCTGAGGGATGGTTTGATGGAGGGGAAAAAGCTGAGCTGGACTTGTTTACGACCACAGGAAACTGCAAGGTGGGCTGGGAAGCAGCTGGAGGATAGAATCTGAGAGAATTTGGTGGAATCTGATGGAATCTGATGGAATCTGATAGAATCTGATGGAATCTCATAAAATCTGATACAGTCTGATAGAATCTGATGGAATCTGAAGGAATTTGATAGAATCTGATGGAATCTGATGGAATCTGATAGAGTCTGATGGAATCTGATGGAATCTGATAAAATCTGATGGAGTCTCATAAAATCTGGTACAGTCTGATGGAATCGGATAGAATCTGATTAAATCTGATAGAGTCTGATGAAATCTGATGGAATCTGATGGAATCTGACAGAATCTGATGGAATCTGATGGAATCTGACAGGATCTGATGGAATCTGATGGAGTCTGATGCAGAGGAAAGCAAATGAAAAGGTTTTTGGGTGGGGAAGGGGGGCAGAGCACCTCCCCTAAGAGCCGAGCCCCCAGAACCCCTCAGAGCACATCAGCAAGAGCTGGCCAAGCTCTTCCCTGCGTTCCCTGGGTTTTCCAAGGCAGAAGCAGCAGGAAAAAAAAGGAAAACAGCAGCCCCAGGGGGAAGAAGAGGATTTCTCAGGCTGCTTTTCACGGCCAAGGGTTCAGTTCATATTTCCAGCCTGGGACAGACTCTCAGCTGCCTCAAATGTCAGGCTGCCACCAGAAGGTACCAGCTGAGCTGAAACATCAAGGAAATTAAAATAAAAAATTTAAAAGTGCTTTTCAACTCTCAGCATTTGCTCTGATGAGTTTCTAGCGAGGAGCTTTTACACCTGTTATAACCCTTCTGCTGTCTGATGGGAAATTAGAATGGAATGTGGTAGCAGGAAATAAAATTAACTGCTTAATTTGCCTGTGTGGTTTTGAAGGCAGGTGGTGCTGGAAAAAGAGACAGGATTTGGCAGCTGGCAATGACAGCACTGTTCTTCCTGCCACTGGATGGCAACGTTTGACTAAAAAAACCGAGTATTTACTAGGAAATAGAACTGATTCCCTCTTTTCTTGACACGTTTTCCTTTGGGTCTGCGTCTTTCTGAAATCTGAAGAGGAGGGAAATATTACATTGCATTAAACTGCAACTAAATTTCTCTGCTCTATTTGTTATTATTGCTCCAAAAGTGCTTGGAAACCTCTTGGGCTCTGAACTTCAGTGGGTTGGATGTTGCAGAAAACGTTGGATGCTGTGGAAAATTCAGACTTTACGTCAGTGCTGGCTGCAGGCAGCTCCGTGTGAGCTCCGCACAAATCTCAGTGCCCCCTTTGCCATCCTGCCTCTTGCTAGGAAAAGCAGGCAGGTAATTAGTGCACATTAATTTTGCCACAATGAATATTTATGCTTCAAATTGCACAGGTGCTTTAAAGGCTGAAACACTTTTTGTGTCAGGCGAGGTTATGAGTGGAGTTTGTCAGACAGGATTAATTGGAGGGAAACAAATCTGGGTTAATAGAGCTGTTTATTCCTGCTGAAATGCTGAATGTTTCATTTCTGGTGGAAGTTAGGACAGGTTTAATTGGGTGGGTTAAAGGGACTGTTTCACTTTGTGCTATAACTTCCACAGGGGCAGATGATTAGGGAATAATGGAAGAGGTAAAAAAGACCCACAGGTCTCTTCTTTTGAAAGGTTTCTTCCACAAATTTGTTTATTTTCTTTTTTTTTTTTTTTT
>VZRL01003367.1:299982-311817 GCA_013397895.1 Origma solitaria
TTGGTTTATTTGGTTTTTTAAATTTTTGTTTTAATTGTTGTTTGCTTTTTTAAACTGAGTCTCTTCCGAGGAGATCCACAGCTCTGTTACATGTCTTGCAAACACCTGATTTCTTTTAGGTTTTGGACATACTTTGTTGTACAAAAAGCATGTCAGAACCTTAGAAAAACCTCATTCTCTGCAGCTCTGCTCTGCCATCAGCCAGAATTGGTGTGGATTATTAGGCTTGGGGCCAAGTCAGAATGGCTTGGGGACTCCTTTTGTTGGATTTATTTGAAAATGGTCAATGAGGAAGGAAAAAGTGGATTGAAGTGAAGACAGAATGAAATTCTGTGGTTGTGTTTGGACCAGGGCTGGTTTGCAGGACAAACTTGAGGAGGATGGCCATGGAGGAAGAGGTGAGTGTGAGGAGGGCAGGTCCCCACCTGGCTGAGTGATTTTGGGCAAATTCAGTCACTTGGACAGGCCATGGCCGAGGAAAGGATCCCTTTTTACCACAGCCCAAGTAAACAGCTGCCAATGAAAAGCAATAACTGGATAGATCTGGGTTATTTCCAGAGATGGGATGGAAGCCACCCAATCTGGCTCCCAAGGATGGAATTCCTGATGGGAATCCTGCCCTGGGCTGTCCCACTCTGGTCATGTCGGACCAGGCCTGGCACTCGTGGGATGGTTTCAGCCTTGGAGCTGCTGCTGCTTCTTCCAGAGAAAGCACCAAGAGCCTCGTTCTGCTTTAAAATCACAGAGTCCCAGAGTGGTTAGGGTTGGACGGGACCTTAAAGCCCATCCAGTGCCACAGGCAGGGACACCTCCCACTGTCCCAGGCTGCTCCAAGCCCTGTCCAGCCTGGCCTGGGACACTGCCAGGGATCCAGGGGCAGCCACAGCTGCTCTGGGCACCTGTGCCAGGGCCTGCCCACCCTCACAGGGAGCAATTCCTTCCCAAAATCTCACCTAAATCTGTCCTCCTTTAATGGCAGTTTAAAACCATTCCTCTTTGTTGTATCATTCTCCTGAATCATTGCTGTCCAATTAATTGAAGGCTAATCCTACTTTAGTGAGGCACAGAATTCCTTCCTTTCTTCCTTAAATAAACTCTCCAACGGGTTTGTGATCTATGGTGCAGTGTAAAAACACTGAAAAATTTACTCTTTCAAGGTTTATAACTTCTCTTTTAACCACAAACCGTGCAGTTATAAACTCGGAGTTGTGGCAGGAGTGGGAGCTGGGGAGGCGCTGCCAGGGAGGGCTTGGGGTTGGTATTTGGGAAATTCGGAGTTGTGGGTTTAAGCCAGGCTGACCTGCTGAAAAAATGGTTCCAAAGGAGGAATTTTGCTTCCCCTCTCTCTGTTTCAGCTGGCTGCATTTACGTTTGTCAGGTAATCTAGAATGTAATGGGGAAAAAGATGGAACTTTATTCTTCCCTCGCCTCTTTTGCCTGCTGTCCTATAAAAGATCACTTCAGATTGTGCCTGTAGTCACTGAAGAATGGAAATTATCTCCGTGAGAACTGAGATAATTTAAGAGTGTAAAACAAGAAAGAGGACACAGAGATTATAAACTGGGGTCTAGGCAGCAATAAGTACACAATTCATGCCCTTTATGAATCTTTAAAGTGCAATAAACTCGATGGCTGTGGAGAAAAAGAGATGCAAAAGATCTGTGAAGATCATTCTACAGCCTTTGTTTTTTTCTGAGGTGTCCAGACAGTAAAATGTGTCAGGTTTTTTCAGAGCTGTCTGGCAGGACCGTGTAGGCCTTTGTATGTAGAAAATAACCGCTTACAGGTATTAAAAACAATAGAATTAAAAATTTCCGCCAGGAAGCCAAAAAGCACTTTGGAAATAAACACCAGGCTCTTTCTTCCTTTCTTGTTGCTTTCAATCTTATGGCATTTTATTCCTGACTTTTACTCTTTATTTACTGAGTTTTAACGCTGATTTTCAGGTGCATTTATCTCTGAAAACTCTCAGCCTCGAGGGCTGGCAGATCACAGCCCTCACCTTGTGTTGGACTGTGCAGAGTGGGTTTGAACACTCTGTTTCACATCCAAACACTCCTGTCCGATGTTCCTGGGCTCTAAAAACACCTTCAGCTGATGAAATTCCAGCTGAGCCCATGCTTTTGGGAAGGGCATGAGGTGTTTGGCACATCCCACAGCTGGTTCTGGGTGCTCCAGCCCTGTCCTGCCCAGGTGAAGCTCCCTGGGGCATTCCTGGGGCCTTTTCCAGGGATTGATGGAAGGACAGCGCGCTGGAGTATCCATCTCTTTCCCAAGCTTTCCTTTTTCTCTTGTTTTGTTTGTTTTCTTCCTGCAAATTGCATTTCTGATGCTCTGTCTGATGGTGACATCGATGTTTATAAGACATAACATGAGGGAACCTGGCAGAGACCTCTTTGACAGAACCACGTTCGGGATCTGGAGGGTTTGGGCCAGATTTAGACCTCGTTTCTCCCTTTGAAATGGTAGTTGCCTGGAATTTGGTGGGGAAAAAAGGTCTGAGGTAGAATTTCCTGCAGAATGTGGGATCCAGTGAAATCAGCCCACTTGCCAGTCTGAGGGAAATGTTTATTTTGTCTACATACAGTAATTGCACATTCTTCTCACAGAGAACAATATTTGATTCCTTTAGATCTCTCCCTTTATGTCAGGGCTTTTTCTCTCCCCTGAATAATTTGCTCAAATTAGAGGTTTCAGGGTTAAATGGTCTTTAAACTCCACTGGGGCTGAACAGGATCCACTGTAAATGTTTCTTCCATTCTCCTCTCCAGCTGTGGCTGCAGACACAGAGCAGGGAGCTGGAAGAAAAGCAAGGGCAAGTGTTAAAATTTTGATTTGCTACCAGCTATGACACTATGGAAACATTTGTGTTTGAAATCAGAGGTGTTGAAGACACCAGAAAGACAGAGAAAGCTGGTATGGCATGGGGGGGGAATGACACTGAATTTGGGTTTTGCGTTTTATTTAAGAAGTGTTTCAGTGACTGACAGGTCCTACACTTAGAAACTTTCTCACATTGATCCACATCCCTCCACACCTGCATCCCTCAAATACACCTGGTAAAACCCCACAGATTTACGGGGCTCTCCTCGTTTATTTGGTGGGAGATCAGCTCCCTTTGAGTTCCCATTTACAGTTCCCTTGGATTCACAGTGCACAGAGCAACCTCCAAGGGTGTTCCAAGGGGATGCTCAAAGATTCCTGTAATTATGGGGTGAGGAAGAGAAGATCACTGCTGCACTTCTATATAGTTTCTAACGGAGATAAGAGCAATGTTTTCCCTTTGGGTTTGCCCTAATGTGCTGTTGTTTGTGCCTGTCCAGATCAAAGTGTCCACAGGATTTTATTCTGTTCAGATGCTGCTCCAGGGCTGTGAAGTGCCATTTTTAAGGTCATTTAAGTGTCATTTTTAAGATCACGTTGCCCCGGCCTGCTTGGGGTACAGGCAGCACAAAAACACCTTTTTTCCCCATTCCTGGCTGTGTATCCAAGCTGTAACTGCATTTGGGGTTTGGGGAGCATGAGAGATGGGAAACAGAGCGTTAGCAAATATATTTGATATATATTTGATATGGAGGAATACAGAGGTATGGATCAGGCAGCTTTTCCCACACTGAACTGCTGCTTGTGACAATTCTGTTTACCTATTAATATCTATTTATTCTGTGGTAATTTTTGTAAGTTTTTCTGCCAGCTGCATGTTTTCCCAGAGGATTTGGGAACATCTGCCTTCTTGGCTTGAGCATTCTAACGTGGGGAGATGCTGTTTTGGGGTAGTGAAGGCTCCAGGTTTCATTTCCAGCCGGAAAGGGAAGTTTTGATGAGTCCATCACGGGTTCAGCAGTGATGGTTTCCCTTCTCCACTGCAACAGAGCAATTGGAGGTCACTCTGCCAAACCTGAGCAACTTTCTTCAGGCCATTCATCATTAAATACACTAAAAACATGCAAGTGTGCCATGGGTTCTGTCAAAATTTCCACTTCCCACCTTGGATTAGTTAAAAAGACCTGGTGATTAGGGGGAAATTGATGCTTCCCTTTGGTTGTGGGGTTTGGTGGCTTTTTTTGGTGGGTTGAGGGTGGGTTTTTTTGTAAGGGACAGAAATTACTCGTTCTGAACTCTGTTCCCAAAGAGAAAAAAAAAGAAAAGAGAGACATTTTTAAAGAAGCCTTCCGAAGAAAAACCACAATCTGCTTAATTTTAGTCAAGAAAAACAGACCGAACAAATCCCTAAAGAGCAGAGCGAATCCTTAGAATGCCAACATTTAATTGGGACATTTCTGTAGGTGCTGTCACTTGCCATTCCCACAGGATTTCCATCCCAGCTGCACCCTGAGGGTTTACGAACATTCAAAACAATCTGAAACGAGTGATCTGTAAATACCAAACCCACGCTCCGTGCCTGTGCACGTGGAAAAACCTGAAGGAGGATTCGGAGGGAACCTGAACTTCCTTGGAGCTGCTGCCTGTTGATCTGATCCACACCTGACTGGAGTGTGCATCTGTTCCTCATCTCCCTTGGCGCTGGGAGAGCAGAATTCCATTTCTTTGTTGTGTAAAACAATAACAAAATAATAAATAATAAAAAAATAATAAAATAATAAGAAATCTTGACTAACATTTGGAATCTGGGTGTGAACGTAAGAATCTATTAAAAATACATAAGAATTTATTACAAACACATAAGAATCTATTACAAATACGTAAAAATCTATTACAAATACATACAAATCTACTACAAATACATAAGAATCTATTACAAATACATACAAATCTGTTACAAATACATACAAATCTATTACAAATACGTAAAAATCTATTACAAATACATAAGAATCTATTACAAATACGTAAAAATCTATTACAAACACCTAAGAATCTATTATAAATACCTAAGAATCTATTACAAATACATACAAATCTATTACAAATATGTAAGAATCTCTTACAAATATGTAAGAATCTATTACAAATACGTAAGAATTTATTACAAATACATAAGAATCTATTACAAATATGTAAGAATCTATTACAAACACAAAAATACTCGGTGTTAAGCGTGCTGTGAACATCATAAAAGTCTTTAAAAGGTGGAACCACGGTCATATAAAAAAAAGGTGTCTCATAGAGCATTTTGCCACCTCAAAATAGATTGTTTACCTATAAAATTGGCTGTAACTTATCCCATTTTGGTTGTTCATTATCAAATATTTTTGGCTGCGTTGTTCACGCCACACCAGAGGTTTGTTTCTGATACAGACATTATCAAATATTTTTGGCTGTGTTGCTCACGCCACACCAAGGGTTTATTTCTGATATCGATTTTTCTTATATATTTATTCCACCTATTCTGTGGGATGTGGGAATTCATCCTGGGAAGAGCGCCATGAAGCGAACCCCCAAGAGCCCCCCAGGCGTTCTGTGTGACAATGAGAATTTCGGGGTAATTTCCCCATCAATCATTGCCATCTCTGCAGCACGTGGGGCCCGTGGCAGCTGCAGGAACAGCTGTAACCCATGTCCATTGTCCCTGTGACCATCCCGTGGATTTCTGCGCTATTAACTGGATGGTAGGGATGGAAATCGGAATATTCTAAATGACACTGGCTCATTAGGCAGCGCTTCCCACAATGATATCTAATTTTTGGAGAGTTCACTTGGCAAAAGAAAAGACATTTGCAATGGTACAAGTGGTTTGGAGCTTTACAAATGCCAGCAGCGCTCTCCCAGCGAGCACAAAGGGGGAGGAGAACACTCCACAGATGGATCTAATTGCTCCTTCTCCTCCCTGCACTGGATTTCTTCCCAAAGCCCGAGGGAACACTTGGCCTTTATTGCAAATATTGCCTGGCATGGAGATCCAGGCCTGGGCAGCTCCAGGAATTGCACAGGAAGGTGGGGAAGGTGGATCATTTTCTGTCAGCATGATGTGACCAGCGAGATCTCTGTTGTATTTGTTACCCTGCGCTCCTGGAATTTTGGGATTTAAGCTCCACCTTCCCACTGGCTGAATTTTTCTGTTTGCTGATTCCATGTACCTTGTTCATATTGAAGTTTTCAGAACCAGAGCTGGACCTTCCCGAGGCACGGGGAAATCAGGCTAGTGGCTCTGCTGCACATGGGAATTTTATTTAATTAAAAGAGGCAAAAAACAGTATTGGAAAGCTGTGAGAATAAAGAACTTCTGAAGGGGAAGAAAGAATGATTTTAGCTCCTGGGTTAGAAGATGTTCCAATATAAGTTTCATAGTCTCAGGAGGCTGAGGCCTGGTTTGTCTCCTTGCTCTTGCTTCAGTGAATTGAAGATATTTAATAAATTTTGGCATTTTTTTTCCTTCAGGTGTAAGCATCTACTAAACTTTCCGTAGGGATTTTTTTTGTCCTGCATCTCAATCAAAACTCCATAGGCACTCTTCATTTTCCAAAGTCCATCACTTTGCTGCAGGATTTGGCTGAGAGCTCCTCGTGGGTTTGATGACTGTATTTTGCTTGGCAGTTGTGGGAGCCATATGGAGCCCTGCTGAAAGCTGAGACAGGCTCGAGACTCGTGGAGATATTGAAGGAAAAATGAAAATCTGACACAGCTGCTATTTCTGCTCGGGAATTGGAGGGAGTTCTCTCTTTCACATGCCACCGAGCCTCAAAGCTGCATGGCAGTAGTAGTGGAGAATTCTATTTAAATGTGTGATGGAGCTCTGCACTCGCAGAGGTTGCCCCAGCTCTTTCTGGTGCTCACAGAATTTATTATAACTTCCTGAAAACCTTCATTATTTTACTTCAAACAGTGACAGAATTCATATTTGCTTCAGATAATTATACAATGTGGAGAGCATCGGTTAACAGTGCTTTTTGTTTATTTATAGTAAATTTATTTCCTCTTCCTTTTTAAAAAAAGAAATATTTCTGGCTCAGAAAGAAATGGAGAAGCTGCTGAATCTCAAAGGCTCTTTACTAACATGAAGCTCCTTTGATGTTTATCTGTTCCAGCCCCCCATTCTCTGGATACAAAATGCTCTGTTCCACAAGAAGGTCCAGTCTGGGCTGGGAGGAAAAATCTGCTTGTGTTAAAAGCATTAAAGGAGTTTAAAAAGTAGAAGTGTGGATCTGAGGGGAAGGAGAAGAAAGTGGTGATGCTTTGGGATTTCCTGAGGTGCTCGTTGGCATCTTCTGCCCCCTCATTTTCTTTGAATCATGCTGAAAACGGCGCAGACATGAATGGTACATCTGCCTGATGTATATCATCAAAATAAACCGAGAGGATTGTGGTTGTGAGTACTTGCAGCTACTGAAAGACACTAAAAACCCAGTTGGATTCGGGTAAATCACCCATTTTTGTAGGATTTCTCACCTCCCACCAGCAAGACTGCTTCTGCTGCATGTTTGTGCTGTTATTTCACACTTATATCAAAACAACAATTGCCATGTGTTCTCTAATGTTATGGATATTAAAATACAGCAGAATATTTTTGGTCTTCTGTAGTGATCTAGTCTGTGAAATAATTAGGATTCGGAGTTATAGGTTAAGACTTAATCTTCCCAATTTAATCTTTCATTTGGAGCAGATAAGTGAATTTCAAGCTTTCAAAAATGAGATCTTGGACTTGTGACAGCAAGGCAGTAACTCTAGCAAAGCTCTAGTAACATCTGAAAATAAATCCATATGTGGTCACATGTAATGGCAGTGGAGGAGCTGTGATCAGCTTGGGCAAAGGCAATCCCAGGGATGGTTTGGGCACTGCAGAGGGTGGGCATTCCTCCGAGGAAGGGCATGTGGGACAGGCATATCTCAGATATTAGTGAAAATCCTGAAGGAACTCGCAGAGAGGAGCTGTTTTTGGCAGATGTGGGTGTTCTTCATGGTTGGGCATTTGGGGCTGTAAGAACCAGGGAGCTGGAAATGTGAAATACCTGTGACACCCCTGTGGGATCAGGGAATCGATGGGAATGTTCTCAGGCACGAGCCAGGGAACGATCCTGATGGGGGAGGAATGGCCGCGATGAGTTTTTATTCTCATGAGTTGTTATTTTCAGTATCAATGCCGGTGGCTGGGCTGGGGGGAGCTGGTTCCTGTTCTTCTCTCCGTTGGGATCTTTGTTTTCCCATTATAAACAACAGGAATGAGGTTTGGTTCTCTTGTGGACATCTTGAACATGAGCCTGCAGAATGGAACAGAGCAGGAAGAACTTCCCCCTCACTTCTTTTGTGCCATTTTTGGATTTCTGCCGAACCTGGAGTTCTCTTTCTCCCTTCTTCTTCCTCAACACTAAAACCTCCCATTATTTTATTTTTTTTTCTTCCTTTGATTTTTTGGTTTGGTGGGTTTTTTTTGGTTTTTGTTTGTTTGTTTGTTTGTTTTTTGTTTGGTTGGTTTTGGTTTGTTTGATTTTTGGCTTTGGTTTTGGTTTTTGGTTTGTTTTGGTTTTTTGTTGCTGTTGTTTTGTTTGGTTGGTTTTGTTTGGGTTTTTAGTTTTTGGGTTTTTTTAATGAAAAGTATGGATCAAATTCCAAATGCTCTGCAGTGCATAACAGCAAAAAAGTTTTCTCTTCTTTTCCTGTTTCACTGTAATTTTGTCATTGTTTTCCTTCCTGTTCAATATTTTGAAGGTGAGCATTTAGAGAAGCACCTGAATGACTTTGCCAGCCCTCCCTGTGCACAGCTATTGACCAGAACATTCCAATGATTTATTTTGGCACATTCAAAGGCTCTCTGGAGCCCTGGCCCTGGAATTTTTGTGTTTCCTGACGCCAGGATGGCCAAGGGAAGTGTCAGTGCCACCCTTCAGCTCCAGAGTAAGGAGCTGCTGTTGCAAACATGAAAAGTTCACCTTGGCTTGTTCTGCTAAACCCTCTGCTCTCAGTGTGAGTGTGCAGCAGAAAATTATCTTTATTAACAAAATACAATGTCAAATGCATGGGTTTTTTCCCATAAAAACAGAATTTTCCCATGCCAAGGTGCGGAACCATGTCCATGGCACCTTCTGGAAGTGCTGTTCAGCCCAGTGCAATCTCTCCTCTGCTTTTCAGTTTGATTTCACCCTGATCTTGAGGATAATAAAGATGATACATATTAATTATACACATTAAAAAGCCATGTGTCTTACTTTAATTAGTTAAGTGATCATAAGCAGAAATATAAAAATACACAGTCTATATTTACCAAGCTGCTTTACTTAGAAAAAAAGCCTCAAAAACCCCCACAAGCAGATGCTGAAAGACACCCAACACAAATTAATTTATTTTCATGAAATGATTTTACTTGTAAATCCACTGCTATTGCTTAATTTTCAGATTTATTTCCTGGCTACTTATTTCTCCTTGATTAAAATATATCCTGATTAATGCTGAACTGAAAGGCTTTGACTGTTCAAGAACTGACATCGCAATGAGTTTTTCAACTTGCAAAATGGCCTGGGGGAGATCTGCTCCTTCAGATTTGTGTTTTTCCCCCCCACGGTCGCCTGATTATAATATCCAAACGCCCACATCTTCCCTCATGCACAAGCTCTCCCGCTCACTTAAAAAGAGAGAAATAAAATTAGAATGATTATTCACCAAGGTGCACAAAATAGAAATATTTACATGCCGTGCAAGAGCGTGGAAAATGTGCATTCTGCTTCTCCCTCTGAAGAATTCCATGGCCCTGGCCCTGCCAAAATCCATGTCCCTCATTTGCCAAGCTCAGCTTTGCCTGCTGAAGCAGGCAGGATCACCTGGAGTGCATCAGCTCGGAGCATGCCTGGAGATTAGAAACCCCAAAGCCTCTGGATTTCAGGGGAGCAATTTACTGGCCTATAAAATGCTCCTCAGCAGGGAGTTTATCCACAGCGGTGGCAAGGAAACAATATTAAGACTCTTTACTGAAGAAATGTGCAATTAAACAAATAGAAACTCAATCCAGAGCATCAATTAGGTATCAATTCCATGATTTACTGGGTGTACATGGATTTAACTCAGTGTATTTAGTCCCTGCTGTACTGGAGCTCAGGCAGGTCCTAACCAATGCGTGTCTTTTGGAGAAAAAATGAATAAATGCTGTCTGTTTCCCAGAATGTTTCTCTTGGCAATCCTGCTGTGCTGTAACCAAGATATTCCAATATCTGCAGCCCTTCCCATTCAGGCAAAGGTTTCTAATTGCCCTTGGGTGCTTGCTCTCTTTAGGAAGAGTCATTATGCCCAGATCACAACAGCACGGAGACAAAGGAGATTCATAACATTTCTAATTATTGAACTAAAGTTGAACTCACAAATGATTGAACTAGCTAATAAAGCAGCGGGAAATAATTTTCTAATGTGTGGCTTTCACCAGCTCTACATCAAAGCTTAACGAGGTGATTCTTTACCTGAAACCACTCTGTTTATTTTACATCAGAATAATGCTGAGTCAAAACTGGGTTCCACCAGCAGCTCCATGAGCTTTGTCAGGAGACATCGGTTTGGGGATTATTTGGGGAAGGTCATTACTTTGGATAAAAGGACATAAATGTATGGAATGAATGGAGCTCTGGTAGAAAAAATTACCTGAGGATCTGTACCTTTATATTTAATTATCCCAGTGATGTTTGAACCTGTTTGCCTGAGCAAGGCTCGTGACTCTCTTGAGGAAAACGCACTTTGCTCTGCTCTTGCTGTCACTTGAGGTGAAAGCAGTGAGATTTCCACCATGGGAAGGAATTGTGGGCAGAGCTGTGTGGCTGAGAATGGCTTTGGATGTCAAATAATGAATGACCCCTCAGTTCCAAGAGTTCTCGTGCAAATTACTGAGTTACATGGGGGCTTATTTTATTTTTTTAGGTGGGGCTGTATTTGTTTGTTTGGTTGGTTTGGTTTTTTGTTTTTCTTTGTTTAGTTTGTTTTATTTTGTTTGGTTTGCTTTTGGGTTTTGTGGGTTTTTTTGTGTTTTAAATTTTTTTAAAATTGTGGGGTCTTTTGTTGTTTTTTGAGGTTTTTTGTTTTGGTTTGGTTTGGGGGTTTTTGTAGGCTTTTGTTGTTTTGGAGGTTTTTGTTGAGTTTTTTTTTTGTTTGTTTGTTTTGTTGTTTGTTTTTAAATTTATTTTAGGACTAATCTAAATCTTGGCTTATCCATAAGATAGGAGACATGGATTCAGCTCCTCCTCCTGTCTCAGGCCATCTCAGAATCTCCTCCCCTTCCAAAGGTGCTTAATTCATCCCCCTAAAATGAAATTCCGAAATAACCATTTCCATTTTAATCTGAGGAGGAGCAAAGAAGGATATGAACAAGGTGGATTTCAGTATAATTTACAACACTGAGCAGCAGCTCTCTAATTATTTTCCTAATTTTTGTTTTATTTTAGGCCTAATCTAACTCTTGGCTTATCCATAAGGTGGGAGCCATGGCTTCACCTCCTCCTCTGTCTCAGGCCATCTCAGAATCCTCTCCCTTCCAAAGAGAATCCTCAGCTCTCTGACTGTTCTCTCTTGTTCACACCATGGACACTCTCCCACTTGGTACAAACCGTGCAGATCCCAACCCCAGAGAGCCTCAGGGCCAGGATATTCCTCTGGCAGCCTCTGGCTTCATCGGGAATTGGATTTTTTATCCTCTGGTGTGGCCTGCCTCAGCTCACAGACAATCCTCTTGTGCCCGTGAGAATCTTAGCATCAGCAACAGCAAGGGACAAGAGCAGCTCAGGAGGGAATTTGGCACCTGCTCGAAGGAGGCTGTCATTGCAAAAATGTGTGTAGCCAACCGTATTGTGGGGTGGTGAATTGGGAGCCAATGAATAGTTAGAAATGGTATAAAAGAGACCTTGTAATGATGAAAACTTCTTTCCTTTACTGCAAGCCGTTGGTGTCCCTGTATATATATATATATAT
>VZRL01003367.1:311894-332099 GCA_013397895.1 Origma solitaria
ATATATATATATACATTGAAGTCCGTCTCAGCTGCGACACTCCTGGTGTTGGTGATGCCCAAAGCATACCTGAAACAGAGGCCAAGACAAATGACGAGTATAAAACACAGACACATATATTCAAGGCCTTGAAGGTACCTTCGGGCAAGCAAAGTCCCCCCCAGGGACGACACCCAAAATGGGCCCTGGGTCCCGAGCCCTTCACCTTTAATAAGTTCTGTGCCATTAGCACATTGGCCTTAATTCTCCAATCGCACCTCAGGTGATGATGTTCACCACCCCAGGCCTGCTCCCCCAGCTCACAGCTGTTTACAGATTTTTGGGCCCTAAGGCAGTGAATATGTCCTTGAATCTGTGTTCAGAGAGCCTTGTTTGGCCAAAGGTGCTGGGACAGAGGATTTTAGCACTTTGTAGGAAGCACAGAACCACAGCAAGTTACAGATACATGAAGAGTAAAAACCAGAAATACTTGCAGGCATCACTGGGAAGTTCCTCTGCAGGGCTGCGGTAGGAAGGTGTTGGTGTTTCATTTTCCTCATGCTCGGCCCCATGGATCTGTGTCAGGGAAGTGTCCCTGGAGTCCTTTCCCCAAAGGCAGAGGTGACCCAGCAGCAGCCAGTAAATGGAGTGAATTTTGCCTCCATTCCAGCAGTTTTTGGGATGAATTCTTCCCAAGGAGCAGCTGATGATGTCTCAACAATCAAGTGTATTGGTGAGCAGAGCTCGGCTGCAGAAGCTGCTGCTGCCTGGTTGGATAAGCACTGCTTTCACAGGCTGGAGGGGACTGGAGCTAAAAGCAGCAATTAAATAATAATTATGAAACATTACCTTTCTGGAGGAGATCTGCGTGGCTTGCTTCCAGAAAAATACAGCTCTGTAGGTGCATTCGCCGTGTACAGCTCCAGCCTTTGGGGGCTGCTGGTGCAAAGAAAACCAGGCCATGCAAACAGGAAAAGAGGCAAAAGGGTGAATGTTAGCTCAATCATAATTTCCAGTGTGTTCCAAGTCCCTGTAGAACAGAGTGTGAGTATTTAAGAGCTGATTTGTGTGTAGTACCTGTAATTCGTGGATATTCTGTATTTGCCCTGGAGCAGCTGCCAGCAGAATGAGGAATTCCTGCTCCATGGGAGCCGGACCCCAAAAGGACCTTATTTTAAGATGAAAAGGACCTTGTTTCCCAGCGGCCTCAGCTCCCACACATGCTGAAGGAGCAGAGATCCCGCAGTGCTCGGTCCCGGTGCCTCCCCAGTTTGTCCTGGCACAGCAGGAGCCCTGCCCTGCCCTCTCCCCATCCCACCACCAGCCGTGGTCCTTCACTGCTTCCCAAAATGCCTGCAGTGAGGGCCAGCAGCATCCTCTGTCCTTGAGCAGCTCCTTCTGTGCCCTGCACTGCCTCTCCCTGCCCTTGTAGGGTGACCCCCCTCCAAAAAACCCCAAAACAGCCAAACACCTTTGAAAAGCAACACCCAATATTTGGCACAAACTGAGGGATCTCTGCTGTGCTTTGCGCTTCGCTCTTTTCCTTTGGGAAGGCTTGCTGGTGAATTGCTGCCCAGATTTCTTCCACAAAACCTCTTTTTCCGTCTCCAAGGGGGATATTTTCTCGGCCCATCCATTCCTCTGAGTGCACACAGTGGGGGCATCACTCCTGGCAGGTAAATGCACAGAAGGATTGAGCTCTGCCAGTCTGGCCCAGCCCTTCCCTGCCAGGGAAATTATTCCCCCACAGAGTCATTTTCTCCAACAAATCTGAGCTTCTCACTGGGAACAAATTGTTTCTGGAGACTGATTTTAACTGGACACATTTTTAAATGGGTTGGAATCACAATTTATTTTCACAAAAGTTCACTACTTGGCCTTTTCCAGGGAAGCTCCTCAGGGCTGAGACGGAGATTGCTGTTGTGAGCCAAACCTGAAAATAAACCCCCTGTATCCAAATGTGTCACACTTTGGAGGATGCATAACTAGTTTTGATCTTCTTTACGTCAAATATAGCTTTTTAAAATCTCATATCCTCTCAAAAAATTGCGCTTTTGGGGAAGAGTTGCTGCAGAGGAAAGCAAAATATGAGCTAGAAAATGACCAGGAAAAGAACTTCAGGAAGGATTAGTCTCACAACTAATTTTGTCCTTCAGGTACTTCTTCATTTTCATTTCCAATTAATAGTTATGAATAGAGTGTTTCTTCTTACATACTATACGAAACCATCATCCGGATGATATATTTTCAGCCTGCTGCTTTGTCTTCTGTTTTTCTGCTGGAGATCCATGCTTCTGTTGCTTGGAAGAATCTTACTCTCCTGGATATGTTCATTTTCTCTGTTTCATATCATCAGTCTGAGGTTCCCTTTGATCATCACAAACCTGTCTGAGCCCATCTGGGCAGTGAGCATTGGGTTCAGAGCTGCCTCTGCTCCAGCAGGCTCTGCACTGGGGCCACAATATCCCACAGAACTCATTTATTCTGTGGTTATTGCAATTATCAGATATTACACAAGCTGACATTCAGCTCATCTAGGCCATACATTGCAGTTGTTTAAATGTCTTGAACGAGGCAATCACAAACCAGGCTGTGATTTGCCTTTCTCAAGCCTCAAATTTATCTTCTCAGCCTCTCCTAAAGTGTGTTATCGCTTTGACACAGCGCTGAGAGGCTCCTGCCCTTTGTAGGGTTAATGGGCTCTGCTTGGACATGGATAACAGGAATAATTAGCAAGGATATTTGCACAGATGTAAGCACTGCACGAAGGATGACTCGAATTTTTAAATACTCAAAGGTGGAGTGAGGAAAAAAACCCAAGAAAATGACAAATATCGCAGTCTTTATGCTGGCTGGAGCAACATGCTCGTTAGAGAGCGAAATAAGTTCCTCACTATTCCTGTTTTGCTTACGGGGCAGAGCTGATGAAAATTGCATCCCCTCACCAGCACTCCCGGAAGGAGAGTTCCTGAAGATGTAATTTCTAGGAGTTCATGTCAGCGTCTGAAGTTCTTGGAAGATTGTTTTTCCTTGCAGCGAAGCTCCTGGGAGCGATTCATCAGATCAAGGTACTTTTTGAACACACGAAGGCAGGTGCAGCTGAAGGCAAAGTCACATTTGTGTGTATTTACAGGTCTCCTGTTACAAAAACGCTCCGGGCTCGTGTTCATCCACCCTCAGCTCTGGAACAGAAAAATCCAGCCCCGACACTCTCTGCCCTGCGTGCAATTTGCACATGCTGGAGATGATAATCACTCAGAGGGCTCCAGATCTTGATAGGATCAGTTCTGATTTAGCTCTGACACAACAGCCCCGTGATGGATGGCTTACGGAGCCGCTGGAAAATGCCTTGTCCGGTGCTGTTAACGTGAGCCATCTCCTCGATGTTCCTTCCATCCCTGACACGGTGGTGGGCTGGAAACACATCCCCGCTGGCCCCGCAGCACTGTCCTGCTTCAGTGCCTTTTTGGTCCTTTTTTTGGAGCAGATTCTGAGCACACGGAGCCGGGGCTGTGCGATGTGACACATGCCATTAGCCTGAGCCCTGAGCAGAGCTGCCGCCGTGACGGTAATAAATTGGGAAGGTACGGGACAGCGATGGGAACGCACTCCAGGGAAATGTTCTGACCTGGATGTTGCAACAGATCCGCTGTGCTGAGCCCCGGACAAAATGCAGAGCTGATGGCCTCACTACTGCCTTGGCTGGAAGGAGTAGGAGTTGCTGCAGAACTGCCCAAGTCTGGGAAAGCATTTATCCTAAAGGGCTGACTGAAAGGTCTGGAGAGGAGGGCTGCAGCATTTTAGCTGTGACTTGAACCAGCCTTGTTTTAGCTTTGCCTTAAACCAGCCTTGTTTTAGCTGTGACTTGAACCAGCCTTGTTTTAGCTGTGACTTGAACCAGCTTTGTTTTAGCTTAGACTTAAACCAGCTTCATTTCAGCTGTGGCTTAAATCAGCTTCATTTTAGTTGTGACTTAAATCAGCTTCATTTTAGTTGTGACTTGAACCAGCCTTGTTTTAGCTGTGACTTAAATCGGCTTCATTTTAGTTGTGACTTGAACCAGCCTTGTTTTAGCTGTGACTTGAACCAACCTCTTTCCTGAGCACAAAACAAGCAGGGGACCATCTCAGTGTGGCTGCTTTGGGAACCTGCAGAGTGAGGCGAGGAGTCCCCAGCCCAGCAGGGATCAGTCCAAGGCTCTGCAGATGCTTGGCAGCCTCTTCAATCACTCGCTCCTTCTCTCTGCCTGTGACAATCCTACGGTGGCAGGACTGGTCTGTGTCCCGCCAGGAAAGGTTAAATAGGATCGTCTGTCCTCAAAGGCAAATTCAGAAAAGTCTGGAGAGAAAATGGAGGTCTCTGCTTGCCAGCCGTGGACACGAGGGCTCTGTTTGGCCATTGTGGCCAGGCCCAAGCCTGACCTGCCTGGGGAGCTGAGCTCATGGAGCTACACACGGCCGAGCCACAGTTAACCACCACCCACTCCAGTGTCTGATGTATGGGAGGAGCCATGGAATATTTGAAGTTGGAAGTGATGCCTGATGATTTTTGCCTTTTCTTTTGTATATGCAATTTTATGATTTTTATATACCCTTTTGTACACTTTTTATGCCTTTTACATATCCTCTGTATTCTCTGTACACTTAACCTACATGCTTGTAATTTTTGTAGTCTGATATTCTGGCTCAGTTTTGAAGTTCTGCAAGGCAGAAAAACCGAACATTCACAGTAGGAGGCCAGAGAGGTTTATACTATTTCAAAACTCAAAAATAAGTTCTTCTCTCTAGACCATATTTTGTAAACTGGGCTCTAGACTCATTCAGAGAGAAATTCTTTAGGATAAGAAGACATTACTTCATTTATTAAACTTCTTATTGGAAAATCCTAGACAGATATGCTAATTTGCAAGGTCTATAAAAATTGTATATGTGTTATACGATGTGTGCATCTGGGCATGTTCCACCTTTGGAAAGCTGTGCTCCTAAAATCCTATTAAAATACCAAAGTAAAACCCTTTTATCCCTTTAACCGTGTCTGCCTCATGATTCCAAGACCAGCCAAAAGGCAACAGAAGGAAGCCATCAGGATCCCTAAGGATGATCCGTAAGGATCAAAGGTTCCTGTGGGGCTGCTCTCCAGCCTCTCGTTCCCGTTTGTTTGCACTGGGTTTGCCCATCCCAGGGGGAGAATCCATCCCTCCCTCTGGGGAAATCTCACCAGTGGTGATTCTCCAGCTCCCTCACCCGCAGAGCTCTCTGCAGGGCCTCTCTGCCCTGAGGGACTCTGCAGCTCCTCCTGTGTGGGTGTCACGGCCAAACCCACCCAGTGTACACTCATTTTACCCACCTTTACCCACCTATGCTGGGCACTCTGTCCAGGAGGATTCTGTGAGAACCAGGGCCCAAAGCTCTGCTAAAATCTGAAAAAAGCCACACCTCCTGCTCCCCTTGGCCAGCTGGATGGGTGCTGTTTTCACAAAAGGAATTTAGGCGGTCAAGCAGGACTTTGCCCTCATGAGCCCATGCTGTCTGTGACCAATGACTGCATTGTCACTCAGGTCTTTTGGAATAACTCCCACAAAGCCTTCTCCGTGATTTTACCAGCCCTGAAGTGAGACTGACAGGCATCAATGCCCAGGGTCCTCCTCCTTGCTCTGGTTGAACATATTCCAGCTCCGGGGCGTTGGAGCTCTCTGGATGAGCCACATGAATTTCCTTCATGGCAGAGAGGTGACCTCAGTGGGTTTTATCCAACCTGCACATCCCACAGCCCAGAATTCCTATGTGGCCAGTTAAGGCAGGTTTTAATTGCCTTGTGATTCCTGAATAGGACAGGAGAAGCTCCCTAATAATCAAAATATCAGCAGGAGAAGGCAGTACAAGGAAAGAAGGAGGCATTTTCCTTTGTAGGAAGTTTCAACTCTGATTTCTGTTGTGCTCACCTAATAAATTGCAGGTGTGCCAAGAGGCACAGCTGGGAGCTCAGAAAGTTTTTTTTGTTGTACTTGATAGCCGAGTGGGGAAATAATCCCAAATTTAGAGCTGTGCTGTGGACATCAAGGGGAACAAGACGGAGCCAGACCCTGCTCCTAAAGAGAATAAAAAGCAATACCTCTAGGGTGTGGTGTTTGCCATTTAGAACATCCCAAGCCTTTGGAATGCATCACATTCCACCTGTTGCACTCAGATTTTTTTTCATGGCATTCTGTGGGGTCTGTGTGGTGTCTCCTTTCCTGTAACAAACAGTGTTTATTTGTTCTGGGCAAAGTTCAAAAAACACCTTGCTGGCCCCACAGAGAGGCTGTTTGGATTTTCCTTTAAAAGCAAGCAGAGGGCGAACTGATTGAGAAATTGTGGACCTTCTGTAGAAGACGTAGGATTTTTTGTTCTCAGTAGGATTAGCGGAGATGGTTTAGTGTGTGAGGGACACAGGCCATGAGCTGATGATATTACTTTTATTCATGGGCAAGGTTTATTCACTGCTCACCAAGTTCCTTCTGTGGTTTGGTAATGCTTTAGTGTTTTAGGACTCACAAAAGTCACCTGGGACAGGAGCCTGTCTATTCTGAGTCATATGGAAGTATTCTTGGTCTGTCAAAGCAGAACCCAAACCCTGCAATGCCACGTGTTCCAAGCACTTCCCACTGCAAAGCTGGGCCACTGTGGCAGAGAAAAACCCATTCAGCAGCAAATCTGAGTTAGAATCCCTCTTCCCTGCCCCCTTCCCCAAAATCTCCAATCGCTACAACCAAACAAGCCAGGATTTTTGTTGTTTGAAACACCTGAGGCTCTTATTTTATCGGTCCTTTAGGTAAGGGAGAGATGGAGAATGTCCTTTTCTTCTGGGATAAAATGTCACAAGAGCTACAGCAGTGGGAAAAGCAAGAAATCAAACATGCAACCTGGAAATAATTGGGACCCTCAATTATTTCAGCCATAAATTGAAATTAAGCGGCTGCAAGCTGCAGTCAGTTATTTTTAGATTGCTTTGATGGTTTGATGATTTAAAGTCCCATCACTGCCTCCAGTATTTATCCCAGCAATCTATTTTAAATTTGATCAGAGACTCTACAATCCTCCAGAGTTTGTTCTTCTGTTATTTAGGAGTTGGCTGGCAAGGCAAGAGGCTGCCCATATTTCAGTGTTCAGCAGCAGTGTGTGTAATGCAAATGGGAATTTTGGATAAATCCCTCCCCGATTCCTCACTTGTGCCTGCTCCAATATGCAGGGGATGCTTGTGAGAGCAGGAAATCTGTCACGCAGCCAGGTTTCCTCTCTGAAATGTTCCCAGGAGGACAGCAGAGATATATAAACCTTTAAATTCAGATGAATGGTATATAAAAAATAGCTGAACAGTTCCCAGCTCTCCGTGTTAATGACTGGAGAATCAACCCTTAGATTCTTGTTAAAATGATGATTTACTGAGCTAAAGTAGTGGATTTTTGTATAGTCCTTGTTTGGCTCTCCTGAAGGGAAGAGACAATGGAATTCTTTCTCCTGAGCGGATGAGTTAGTGCAGATCCAGGCAGGCACTCACTGCAGCTCACTGCAAATAAACTCAGAATCACTTGGTTTGTTGTTCTCAAGTTCTCTGTTTTTAATTCATGCAGTATAATCTAAAAAAATGTGGAGAGTGACTGAGTTTCAGGGCTGCCTTTGATTTAATAAACTCAATTTTCTTAAAGAGAAATCAGGGAAGTCTTGCTGTTGGTGGGAGCTTTGGGTTCCTGTTTGACCCCTCCAGGGACTCCAAAGGCCAGGCTGCTGTGAATGGTATTTATTATTGCTGGGGAATCACTGCACAGAACTTGGTGTTACACAAGCCAATGTGAAATAGCTTTTCAATTCAAAATTTAAAATTCATTATTACATTTTCCTATCTATGTATGAAACCCAACAGGGCTGTAATAATTGTAAAGTCCACCAACAGATTTTCTTTGTTTTGTTTTGCTGTTGGTTTGTTGTTGGGGTTCTTGGAACTCAATGATCTTTGAGGTCTGTTCCAAGGAATTCTATGATTCCATGAAAATCCCATAAAATCACCGTACTCCCACAGTTATTCTTCCAGAAATAACCATCAAGTTCATGGCATTTTTCCCACTGCAAGACCATCAGAGAGAGCTCCTTTTTCCCAAAGCTGCCATCCTAAGGGCAGCTTTTCCAATCTGGCAGAGTCAAGCTACCACTACTCCAAAATTGCCATTTTTGTCAGTAATACCTGCTGGAGCCTGTGTTCCAGCTAGGGAGCAGCTGCTCCAATTTTTCCCCTTTATATATTTCACGGCCACTAAATAGTTGACTTCTGCCATGTGCTTGATTGGAGACAGATTTGTATTTGACTGCTTTGGAAGAGCTGAAAAATGGATAAGGGAAGATTCGTGCTGGGTCAGTGAGAAAATCCAGGAAATAAATATTTAAGGAAGCATTTATCTGATGAGTTCATTGCTGGTTTTTACATAGGCTGGAAAACTAGGAAAATATCCCAGACCAGAAGGGATTGTTTAGGTTCCAAGTATAAGTTCAGGTATGCTAATGTCTGTATGAGCTGTAGGATTTGTTAAAAAAAGGATGGAAATAATTTTTTTTTTTTTTTTTTGCTTTAAGCCTTTTGGCTGCAGATGGCTACGCTAAGTTTAGGATTAGAGAGGGCCAATGGCTCTGGCTTAATTTTTAGTGTTCAGGGAACCAGAAATTGTTGGGTTTTTAAAAATTATGAATGGGAGGAGGTTGGTGGGAAGAGGCCAGAATTTCAGGTTTTAATACACTGAAGGGTACGGAGGAGCAAGCTGGGGGTCGGATTGAGAAAACCCAGAGGTGGAGAACGTTTTCTCTTCATGAATCTTCCATTGCTTGTTGTGTTCAATCTGGAATTGCTTTAGCCTAATGACAAGAACACTATTCTCGGGTGGGTGCCTCGAGCAGAATTTGTTTCTAGCTTCATCAAGTGCTTTCCACACTCAAAGGTCTGCAATAAAGGATGAAATGTGGCCTTCTGTTTTCTTTTTCACACTACATAAGAGGCTGACATTGAGTGGAATGAGTTCTTTCCAGTTAAAGAGAGAAAAGACCACATTTATGTAATTTATTTTTTTAATTTAAACACATATATAGAAAATCTGAGATGAAATATTTAAACCTTTTTGTCTTATTAAGAAATATAGTTTGGGTTTTATATCCGAAAGGTTTTGGAGTTTTGCTGCTTAATGAAGGGAACAGACTGTGACATTCTGAAAGAAAAGGAATAATGTTTGCACAGTGCAACTTAATATATTCATAAATATAAAGAGTGAAAATATAGAATATGAGAGCTGAATAGAGGGAAACAGCAAAGAATGGCTGTGAGGCCAAAGGAAGTGAACAGCTCGCTGCCCACCTTGCCCAAGTCCCCTCCCAATCCCTGCTATCTGCCATGCAAATCTGATTAAGTCATGGCCTAATTATTTCCCTCCTGCTGCCCTCTCTGTCTGTGAGGTCAGAATTTAACAATTTCAGCAGATTATTGCTTTAATTACCAGGCCCATTCTCAGAGTTTATCAGGAAGCAAACGAGCTCCTTGCCCAGGGTGTCATCGGGGCCTCCCCAGTGCGAGGTGGGGCCAGAATGGGATGGGGCTGTGGGGTTTGGGGTTTGGGGTTTGGGGTGCTGCCATCCCAGCTGATCCCTGTGCAGATCTCAGCTGCCAGGGTCACAATTGGGGTGGCATCAGTGCAGGGCTGCTAAGCAACAGTCAGCAGCTCACATCTCACATTTAGCTCCTCTTGATGCCTAAAGGAGGGCCGCCGAAAACAGAAGGTCTGACAAAGTCAGGAGAATAAACACAGATTAATTTATTAAAGGCCTTTAGGTGCATTTAGGGCAGACAGAGCCTACTCGAGAGGTTACACCCAAAATGGACAGCGAGTCAAGAGTTCTTCACATTTTATAAATTCTGTCTGTTTACCATATCAAGCCTTAATCCTCCAATCACACCTTCAGGTGATGATGTCAATCACCCCAAGCTTTCTCCCCCAGTTCACTGTTGGTTACATATTTTGGGGCTCTGAGGCAGCAAAGTGTTCTTGGATTCCCAACTGAGAGGAATTGTTTTGTCTAAAACGCTGGGAACAGCAGCTTTAGCGCCCTGCATGGAGCCCAGAGCTACACACCTTTTCATGTAACTACAGATACATGAAAAACATGCCTAAAATCTTTAAGGCATCGCTCTGATTCTGCATTTTGGATCTCGCCTGACAGGTTTGTGTTCCAGACCTAACGTGGGTTAGCTCTGGTGGGAGTTTCTCACATGCAGGAATTGTCCAGCCTGTCTGGTCCAGCCCTATGGAATGGGGTGGACTCGAGCAAAGCTTCGTGGGCTGAGATGCCAGAACAGACTGCTGTGAAACAGAACAGAAAATAAATCCCCATGGAAAGAGAAGATGGAGAAATATAGTGATACAAAGGAGCAGACAGCCACTGTGTCCTCTCTTGGAGAACATCCCAGCTGGTCCCACAGACAGCTCTTTTAAAAACACATATTTATGTAAAGCTGCATAGTATTTGTCCTCCTCCACACAGAGGAGGCTAAAAATGGACTTTAAATGGTGCCACGCATAAGCGGAAAATGAGATTCATGACTATATGCCCTACATTTTGCATTCAGCTTTGTTTTGGATTGCACATTCTCTCCATTATTAGTTCTTTCTGTTTAATTCCACAAGAACACGAGGCAGTAGTTCAGAAATGTTAATTAAACTTTACTATTCACCAGTGGGGAATTATTCTTCTTTGATAGACAGGGAGCACAATGTGGAAATGGATTTGTGTAACCTGTGTAGGTGGGGGACCAATAAACAGAACTCACTTTTCCTGGTGTTTTTTGGGGTTTGAATCAGCACTGCCAAGCCCAGGAGCACGGCAGGGATGTGCTCCCCACGGTGTCTGAGCTCTGTGGGACCAGGGTCACAGAATGGTGACAAACCAGCTGAGGTCACCCTGCCTTTCCCAGCTGAAGCCCCAAATTGCTAATTAACTTTCCTGCCTTGTTGTGCTAATTTCAGGCCCATGCAGTGGTGGTTGTCTAGCGCTGATAAACACGACAGGCAGCAATTTGTTCTGCCCAGGTCTCAATCTAATACAGCAGGAGTGAGCTCTTAGCTCTGGAGGGGGCCCTGGGAGAAGCAGCCCCAGCGCGATCAGGTGTGTGTTCCATCCCCACAACACCCAGGATGGGTGAGCTATCTCCCCTAGCCCCCCAATCCCACCTGCCTTGCACAGCAGACCCCCCAGGAGCAATTCCAGTTGGATTTTCCATGTGCAAACCCTGCAGCTGTTTGGGAGAAGGGTCCATGCTGAAACGCCGCTGGTTTGGATTTTCTCTCGCGCTGCCGTGGGGCAGGCGCTTCCCCCTTTAAAGGTCAATATTTGTGGCACAGCAGCACTCTGCACACGTTTCTGGGGAAACTGGGGACAGCAAACCTTCCTCTCAGGTGGCAATGTGCTCTTTGCTCGCACGTGGGGCCAAGCAAAATGCATCCGTGTGCTTTATACCCACAGTGGTTTCCTCCTCCTTACCCCACGGTGGGCACTGAGAGCTGCTGCATCACCCCAGAGCTCATTTAGCCCCAGAAAATTAAAACTGGCTCTTTTGGTGACTATCAATTTCACTTTTTTCTTTCCAAGCAACGTGCTGCTGTCACACATTTTCCTTATCAAAGCAAACCAGGGTTCATCAGTCAGCCAGAATAGAATATTTGGTTCCTAGGTTACAACAAATACTTCTGGGGTGGTGTTAAAATCTACTAGGGCAATATAATCCTCGTTTTTAGCCTTCTGATTATCCTCTTTCTCAGAAGGTTTCTCATTATTCTATTCCATCTTTGTTTCAAGCAGATGGTTTGCTCTTTTCACATATTCTGCATTCTTAGTTAAAGTCTAATTATTGTCTCTCTCCCCGGATGCCTCCGTACTTTGTGTACTGACAAGCACACATTTGTTTTATCCCAGGAGGGATTTTATTTCTGTTTCTTCATAGCCAGTGTTAAGTTCACTCTGTACAATTAAGGATATAAAAGAGGTTTTATGCAGAATAAAACTGTGTCTGGACTTCTTAAAGTCACTGCTGTATTTGCAAAAATACCTGAAAAATCACAGCACCTCTGCTGTCCAGTGGTAGCAGTATTTTGCTACTAAAATAAGGGCTAGACTAAAAAAAAAAAAAAAAAAATTAAATATAAATATAAATATATAAATCCAAAGCTGCCAGTGTGAAGCTGATTTTCAGAAGGTCAGTGCTCAAGTGTTGATGGCTTTTGTGAAGTTCTGACTCCTCACATCGTGTGCCTAATGAGGAGATTGGGGGCTTTTTGAAAAGGAAGGCCACGAAGTTCAGCACAAAGAGCTGAATTTGGGCACTGAGGAGAGACCTGCAGGCTTCCATTAAATCCATGTGAAAAGCCATGTGCGCCTTGAAGGGCTGCCAGGGAGGGACCCAGGGCAGGCTGGAGCTCCGAGGGAGAAAAAAGTTTGCGTCCCACTCAAAGGGAGGCTGGGGCTGTGGAAAATGTTCTCCAAACAGGATCTGGAAATAACACAGGGCTCAGAGGAAGTGGCCAGAGAAAATGAGGGGATCTCAGAGCCTGATTTACAGCAAGCCTGGATGGGGAACAGATAAATCCGTGCTGGTAGCTGGAGTTGCTCACAGTGATGTCCTGAAACACATCTGGCTGGATTTCCCGACAGGAAAGGCGACCAAGGGGCTGAAAGGAATAGCCAATTTTCACAGATTAAATCAAATCTAAATTTTCTCATGTATTCTCCCTCATTTTCCCAGAAAGAGGTGAAACAATGAGGAAAAACAGTTATTTTCTCATGCTGGAGCACTGAATGTGCAGTCTTCAGTGGAACTGAGCGCCAGCGAAAACGATAATTTGAAGGACCCAACAGTTCTGGGAGCCTGAAGTTGTGTCTGGTGGTTATTTGTCCATGGAAAGCATTTGGACATCGTCTCACTGGAGATCTGAAATCACTGGAATGTGTGCACTGATTTCTGGGGCGAGAGCACAGAGAAATGGAATTTTACAGTGCAGTCAGCCATCCCCACCTGCTGATGGTGACCCCGATCCTCAGACTGGCTCTGTGTCCTTCAGGGGAGCTGAGCCCCACTCCTGACATTCCCTAGGGTGGGAGAACCTCAGGGGTTTGGCTACACACTCTGCTTTTGATGCTTTATCTGTTTGTTTTCACTTTATCTGCAGTTTAGAAGCTTTTCTTGAGTTTATGTTAATTTTCAAACTGTGTACATAAAACAGGGGATAAAAACAGCAAGGCTACCTCTGGAATACATATCCAGGTGAGAATGGGAGGGCATTCATTTCCAGGTGAAGATAAATGATGGATTTTTGTGGTTTGGGGAGGGGGAATTTAATGCAGTGAGGCAGCTGTAAAATAAACATTGCATGGAGATCATTTGGTCTCACAAATTATTGAGAACCATCTAATTCCTTGGATACTTTTGGAAAGTAATAGAAAATACTTACTCTGATATATAATATAAAAAATCTACTTTTTTTTTTTTTTTTTTGGTTGTTTTAATGGGTAATTATGTCCAGGTGACATTTTGTGGTCTCTTACCATTTTCATTTGGAAAACCCAGGAATTTATGCTGTGAAAAATGGCAAAATCTGGGAGCTGGCCGCAGATGATGTGGAAACCTTTGCTTGGGAAGAAAAGGATCAGTGAGGTGAAACCGAGGGAACCCAACAGCCTGGGGGGCAGTCCAGAATGTTTGTAGAGCATTTTTTCCCCTTTTTTCCCTTTTTTTTCATTTTGAGAAGTGCAGCCAAAGCCCTTTGGAATGGCAAAAGGAGCCTCGCCATGAACTCTGCAGACATTAAGGAGCTCTGACAATATCTGCTGCTGCTAATCCTGGCAGATTTTGATGAGCCTGGGCCTGACAAGGAAGTTGTTTTCCAGCAGGGATGGATGGAAACTCTCCCAGGTCACTCAGATTTCAGACTGGGTTTGTTCCCACAGGCTCTGGGATCAAACTCCAGGTGCATTCCCTCACCTTTGGTGCTGACATTGGCTTCACAGGAGGATAAGGGAGGCAGATAAATTCCGTATTTGCAGATAAATTCAATATATTCCATGTTGGGGATTGATAGCAGGCAGAGCTTAGGACAAGCTAAGACAATACATGATGAGCAGCAACATGATTTAATGCTTGAAAAATTATAATTATAATCATTTTTTGGGGAAAAAAAAATCATTCCAGAGCTCCAAAGACTCACCTGTAGCAGTACTTTACAAGGTAAAGCAACACAGGAGGGCAATCAATTAACAGAACCAATTAACTCAGGAACAAAGCAGGGAATGAGCAAAATTCAGCTGCTAAATGCACTCTGGGCATTGGAAATGTGCACTGTGAGGGCAGGCTGAACTTTGCTGCTCCCGTGGATTTCCACCTCAGTAAGGCCAGGATTCAGCACAGTCACAGGCAGACATCGAAATGCCTTCGAAGGTGATCGCTCCAGGAGAAATTCCAATAGTACAGGAAATAAATGTATTGTATGTGCCAGGACCTGACAGAGTCCAAAGCTCTCCGGAAAAAAGATGGAAATAGCCTGAGACATGTCTGGGGTGATGAGGAAGTTGGGAGAGCATGTCAAAGGAGCTGATTGAAAGGATCTGTCCATGAAATAGCATTGACAGAAGAAAACTCTTTGCATTTTTAGAGCGAGGCTTAGACTGGACAGCAGAGCCTTCAGCCCCTGAGGAATTCCCCAAGGAATTAACTCAAATGAGGGGATTTTAAAATCTTTTTCTGTCTTTATGAGGATTTTTAGAGGAGAGGTTATCTTTGCTGGTTCCTGGGGAACTGTCTGGGGTTTAGGTTGGTTTTTCAGAGCTGAGAGACCCCAGGGAAATACCCCAACCCTCACTGAGCACCACAAGCACTTCCCCTTCTGCCCCAGAGTAGGAAAATAAGGGGTTGCGTCAGAAGAAGGGAGTAAAGAGTTTTGGCTGGTATGAGGTTCAGCAAGCACCCTTTAACTGAATAAATTTATTTTATTCCAGTCTTAGAGAAGGCTTTACATGTACAAAATGAGCGTTTTTCTTTATCCTGACTCTGTTGGGCTAAGCGTGAACAAAACCATATTTACTTCTCCCTCAAATCCTTTCTTCCCTTAAATCATCATCGATTGAACAACTTTATAGTGTCAGCTTTATGAGCTCTCTGCAGAAGGGATCGCACATTAACAGACTGATTTTGAGTAGCTGCTGTGTATAAACCAAACCAAATCATTTTTTGACTTATTATTTATTTAAATACTGGTGAGTTTTGCACTTTGGTTTTCCAGCATCAAGGCAAAATTATTGACTGAGGATCCTCTGAGAACAAATTTGAGTTCTTTAAATTTACCTAAACTGCCAGCTCTGGCAGCAGCTAATAATTCAAAGCTGCTGTAAATCTGTTATTTTAGATTTTATTGATTTGTACCTGTAAGCAAGCACTCAGTTATTCAAGTTATTTCCCCAAACTGATTTCCAGGCTACTCAGTATCTTTTTCTTGCTGCTTGTGTCAGTTCAATCCCTAAAATCTTTGGAATGAATGTGTTTGTACATACCTGGGAGCATACTTTACTTTTATTCATGCAGAGAGGAAAGGAGAGACGTACTAATTCAAACACAATTAGGGAACTTTGTTTGACTAGCAACCAGAAAAAAATAGATCCAATTTTTGCCTTATTTTGACTCTCCAGCTCACAAGGGTTTTTGACCACTTCATTAATTCATTTTCGTTGTGATTCAGCAGTGGTTTCCCACTTCCAAAGTTCACACCACGAGGTGGTAACACGGTGACAAGCGAGAAGCTGTGAGTGTGGGATGGAAAGAGAGGTCACTTGGCTGAGTGAATCAAACACGAGCTGCCAAAATCGTAATCGAGGCACTAAGGAAAGATTAGGTCAATGAGATCAATAATTTCATCGCTGCTCGGAGGAAATCCAGAGGGAGAACAGTTCTGCTGCTGCAATTGCCTTGCACATCTCAGGTGTAAATGAGGATGGTCAGGGCTGTGGGGAGCCCTTGGGAATCTGGGGGTGCTCCAGGGCAGGATCAGAGGGCACTGAGGGAGGGCTCAGGTGCCTCTCCTGAGGGATGAGAAGCAATGGAAATATGGGGGTTGGTCCTTGGTACAAACTCTGACAATTCCAGTGGCCCTAAAAGGACCCTGCCTGTTTTCCCATAGTCCTGCCACCAGGAAAAAACCTGCTTGTGCCAGATCCCAAACATTTATATCACAGAAGATCAATCAACCAAAGTTATTCTGCACAGTCTGGCCTGTGAGAGCAAAATTCCCTGTGCCATCAGAGGAAAGCTGCAGGATCCTGGGAAATCAGTGCTGCCAATTTCTCAGGTGCTAATTTTACAGATGAATCTTCTTCTTATTTTTATATTGAATATATATATTAATATATTAATAATATCACTACATTAACTATATTAATATAATTATCATATCAATAATATAAAAATTCAAATGAGTAAATTCTTACGCACACATGGAATGGATTGAATTATTAAATGATGAAAGTGTCTCTCCTGAGATCAATGAGATCCAGTCTGTTACAGAGCTGATCCTTGCACTCGAGGCTTCCGGCTGGAAATTCTGCTGCCTACAAAGGAACTGCTGGTATCCTGTGAGGAGATTCAAAATCCATCTCTGGTGAGTCCTGCAAAGGGAACTGAGCTGAGTCCTCTGGAGAAATAAATTTTCTGGAAATTTCTGTTTGACTCTCCTCTTTTAGCATGAGGAAAATCACTTTTTTGGGATCTGACCTGAAGGATGCTCCTGCATAAACCCTTTAAAAATCTGAATTGTCTGCACGGAGTTGTTTGGTCCATTCTGCATGGCAGTGACATTTGTCCCATCCTCCCTTCCCCAGTTTAGCAAAAGCACAAAAGATGGTGCCCAGCTTTTATTTTTATTAATTCTACCGCAGGAGTGCAGCCTGGGCTCGCTCAGCACACACCTGGGGCTCGCTGGAGTAGAGGAGGAGTTGGCTGACAGAAATCTGTCAGCAGGACTTGCCCTGCTCCCCACAGCTCTGGGATCAGGGTAGGAAAGGGCTGGATGTCCTCTCGGGGCACTGCCATGCTGTCCCCTCTGCTGCCAGCCCCGCCAGCTCTGGGGAACAGCACCTCCAAAGAATGAATTCATGCCCAAACATCTGAGCTGGCACAGTCCTGCTGTCACCCCTGCGAGGCACTGACAAAAATTACCACCAGCACGGCTTTTATTCACTGGCTCGAGACAAATCCAGTGGTGAAATCACTTTTTATTTTCTGATCTCCTTTTTTTTGGGAGGAATTGCCCAGTTAGCAGCAATCACCAGCCCTGCTCTCCTCGTGGCTGCACCAAGGCACGCACAGCAGCGCCACGTAGCTCCAGGTTCTTTTCTGGGGTCACGGAAGAAGGACATGGATCTGTTCAAAGAAAAGGACTTAACACTTTCCCAGCTCCTCGGGAAGAATTAAAGCAGCCCTCAGAAGAGGTGGGTTGGAATTTTATTAGAGTATGTGTTAACCATCAGCGAATGTAACGCTCTGACATGCAAAGGCCACGCTCACATGGAGGAAGTTCAGGAAAGTGATTTATGAGGAATAACGTTTGCATTAGCAGTTTGATGTTATAACTCAAGCAATCCATCAGATTTTACTTTGGTCCATTTATTTTGTACTTGCCTTGCCCAAGGCCTTGTTTCTCATCGCAACAAAAGGTCAACTCCCAGCACTGAGCTCAGCAAGAGCGGCGCAGCAGAGTTCAAACACAAGGTAACACACAGACCAGAAGGATCCAGACTGGAGCTGATATTTAAAATACATTCATTTGAAATATAAACACATATAAAATCAATATTTAGGAGTAAATCTGTCCTGGCTTTTAAAATCATCTGCCTACAGCTTGCATCTGGCGTGTCGTTTTGGGGACAGCGCTTGGCTTGAAAGACAACATCAGTGTCAGACTGTGTCAGGTGTCACGGATTCTCCTTCCTGAAACCGGAGAGGCTGCAAGAATCCATCCTCTGTGAGCCCAAAAATCCTCCCTTAAACCCCAGGACAAGTGGGGTTTAAGCCTTTCCTGACGTTCTGTACCCACGGCCGTGGCAATGGTCAGTACCGTTCAAAATGAAACCATGAGATTGTAAGGAACGCAGAGTTTGTGGTGTCCAGGAGGATCATGCAGCAAATCCCAGTTTTCGTGGTGAAGATGCTGATCAGGATTATTGTTATTACCAGGTGAGACAGAGCCTGGATGGAAGAAAAACTCCAATAAGTCTCGAGAGGAAGCGGTGGAGAAGGTGATTTATTTTTCGCTGGTGGAGCACTGGAGGGTGCGTGGCAGCCCAGACAGCTGTGGCTGGAGCTCCTGGACAAGGCCGAACATGAGGGACAATGGCTGTGTCACATCTGCTTGGTTTGCAAGGGATTTTGTGCCAAACTCAATTCGGGCTTCAATGCAGCAGCCAGAGCTCATTTCCACCGCTGCTGCAGCTGCCATCTTCCCAAGCAATGTCTTTGCAGAGCAGCAGAGGCACTTTTTGCTGGCTTGTGGATTTTTTTCCCTTCCAGTGGCTGGGTGAGTGTCACTGGCAGAGCAAACAGGTCAGGAGGAATGAAGGAAGGGCTGTCAAGTGTCCCTGTGCTGGAGCTGCTCCTCTCTGAGCTCCCAGCCCTGTCCCAGAGTGTCCCTGCGCGGTGGCACACGCCACTTTCTTCATGTCCCCTTGAGCTGGTGTGAAACTGCAGAGCCTTCTCTTGCAGCCTTGAAGGGTTCAAACCAGGCCATAGTTAGACATGAAAAAAATAGAAAAAAAAAGGCTGGCTCTGGATTTTAGCTCCCCTGAGTGCCACTGTGGCATGAGAACCAATCCTTTATATTTGATTTTTCAACTCTAAGTACATCAACCACTTGCACCTGACAATGTATGGGGCACATTTAACAACAGGAGGGTGTGAATTAAATTGAAAATTAATGCAAGTCACCATTTGAGTCCTTTATTTTGCTGTAGCCAACTCATGGTTTCCCAGTTGTTCTCTAAATATGAAATATATCTTTATCTAAATATAAATCCCACCACTTCTTGGTTTTATTATTTAATCCCTTGTACACAAAAATCCTCATCCAAGAGAATCAGAGTGAGAAACTGAAATTAATTGATTAATGAATGGGGATAAGCTGAGAGAAAAACTATTGTGGAGCTCGCAGAATAACACAGAAAATGTCAGAAGAGGTGTTCATGATGTATATTGACAAACGAAATAAGTAACAATAAAGAAATTGGTGGATATTTATGTGCTTCAAAAGGGTTGGGTTGAATTTCCGTTCTACAGTTCTCTGACTTGCAGATTAAGGCATAGTTGCTGCTCGTGATCAGCAACTATGATTTTTGTTAAATTTAGGGTGGACAATGGTGCTAAAAGACTCTTTATTTTAACCACGTTTGAGCATTTCAAGTTGCTGTTTGAAAAGCACCATGAGAGCAAGACTTGTACAGGGAGGGTTTTAATTGACCAGTGACCAGCTCACAGCCAATGAGGAGATGAAAACACACAATATTTAGGCTGGGAATTAGCTCTCTGAATATTTTTCAGATCAATTCCAAACAAAATCAGAGGCGTGCAGCACTTAAGATGAGTCCTTTATAATGAGCTGTTCCAGGGAACAGTTTGGCTCCCCTCGAACCACGGGCTCTGGGCACAGGGGATATGCTGTAATTGCAAATGTTTATTTACAGAAAAAGCCACTCAAGGAGGAAAAGAATGCTGGAAGGGGAGAGTGAGAGCTGGAAGAGGGTCTGAGAAACCTCTGTGGCAGAGGCCGGGGAGTGTTCGGGCTGCTAATTGTCCTGAACAACGTTCCAAGTTTTAATGATTTTCAGCACATTTTCCCCTCCCCTGCTGTTTCTGGGCACTCACCTGAGGGCAGGATTTGGGGAGAGGATTTTCCTGGGTCTGCATTCATTGCTGGGCAGTCCCCAGGAGATGGGAGATGGCTTTAGAACACAAGCATAGAAAAACACACAAACTTTCCCACTCTTTGTCCCTGTGCAGTGCACTGAAACCATCAATGGACACAGATGAATCTCCATCTTATTTTCATATTGAATATATATAATAATATATTAATAATAACAATGCATTAATGATATTAATATAGTTAAGTATATAATAATATAAAAGATA
>VZRL01003367.1:336370-415225 GCA_013397895.1 Origma solitaria
CTGGGATGCAGAGCATGTGAGACAGGAATGTTGCCTTGGCAACTGGAGGTGAGCAACCTGAGCAGGGGAAGAGAAGGGAGAGGGAAGAGAAGGGAGAGGAAAGAAAAGGGAGAGGAAAGAAAAGGGAGAGGGAAGAGATGTGGCCCTTTTAGAACCCAGACAGGAAATCTTGTGCTGAAGCTCTTTTCTTCTGCATTTCCTCCCCCAAAACGTTTCTTCTCTCTCTCTCTAAGCAGGATGCACCCAGCTGATGTATTATTGTGATAAAGGAGGTGGAAATCACAAAAATTTATGGTCCCCAGAGTGAGTAAAATGCAAGAACGTGCTGGAGGAAATTCTGGTTGCTGGAACGAAAAAGGTGAAGCTGCTCGGGCTGAGCTCTGTGAAGTCTGGGATGAATTGAGGTCAGAAGGGAAGGAGATGCCTCCCACCCCGAGTTGGGATGATGTGGTCTGGGATAACTCCTGATGGTGCAGGTGCAGGAGATGGACCTGCTTAACCAATCCCATATTCAGGGTCAGGGCTCGGGGTCTGCATTTCATGGAGTTTTCTTCCTCACTCTGTCCTGGTTTGTGTTAAGTACCAAAAAGAGACGTCAGCCTGCCAGGTTCTGTGGGCAGAGCAGAAATTTGCCTCACCCCTTGGGAATTTTAGGAGAAAAGCCAGGGCAAGTGTCTGTTCCAGGCTTTTTATTATCAGATAACTTTGGCTGTAGAATCCCAGCTGAGACCATCCAAACCGCACTCGAAGCAACAAATTTCACCTGCTTCAACTTTTATTCTCCACATGTAAGCAGAAATAGGTTGAAGTTGGCCTCTGA
Source organism: Origma solitaria (assembly GCA_013397895.1). Taxonomy (NCBI): domain Eukaryota; kingdom Metazoa; phylum Chordata; class Aves; order Passeriformes; family Acanthizidae; genus Origma; species Origma solitaria. Next base: position 337,191 of record VZRL01003367.1, read on the forward strand.
TTGCACAGAATATCCCTGACTGCATGCAAAACTCCACAGAAATTGCTGTAAAATGGATTTTTACCGGCAGGCTCTGTGGGCAGTGAGCCCATGCAGCACAGCCCGCTCAGTGCTGTTTGAAATTCATCTTTTGGAGATGCAGGGGCTGAGATTCAGGTGCTCTCCTGCAAGAGGCAGGCACGGGAGGTGGGCGAGGAGGCTGCCCAGGATATTGGCATGCAGGACACTCGGTGCTGACAGAGCTGGGCAGGGAGCCCTGAGCAGATTAACAAAGAACTCTGGCTGGCCATGAGGGTGACCTAATGCTGAGATCAAACCCTTCCCCAGCCCCATTCCTTCTTTGCCTGCTAGGAAATGTCAGAAGGAATATTTTCTTTTTTTTCCAGTGAGGCTGGAAAATGGAACAGGCTTGAGCAGTGTGAGGTGCCACTGGTGCTCCAGCCTCGGCTCCCCAAAATCCTTGCTGAGCCCCAGTGTTGAGGTGGGGACTGGGGAGGGAATAGCTCCTAAAGTAACTTCTCATGGTGGGTTTGTAAATCAAAATTTGCATCAAATACAGGGCCAGGTTGTGACTCGATAGTGTCAGGGGTTTGGAACAAGGATTGCTGCCAAGCAAACAGCCAGGGGAGCTTTTCCTGCCACCAGATTTGGAGTTAGATCCACAGAAACAGGCAGATCCCTGCTTATTGATATGGCAGAGATTGGGCATCACCAGAGCTCTGACCTGAGCCAAAGGACCTTGTGCTGGCAGCTCAGCACAGGGCACGTGGAAAACTCACCTTTGTTTTGATCTCTGGGGGGATTTTGTGTTAAAATGCCCAAGAGGAATTCCTAGAGCTCCTCCTAAACACCACATCCACTGTGGGGACAGCAGGGCTGTGCTTCCATGGGCTCTGCCATTCCCAGAGAGCTGGGAGAGCCTCTCTGCTGAGCTGGGCAGTGTGAGTGCTGCTGGGTGGGAGGGCTGAAAATGCTGAATTCCTGCTCCTTCTGAGGGAATAGTCCTGCAACTGCAACAACGAGCTGCGTGTGAGATCCATGGAATCCCAGAATGGTTTGGGCTGGAAGGACCTTAAAGCCCATCCAGTGCCACCCCTGCCCTGGCAGGGACACCTGCCACTGTCCCAGGCTGCTCCAAGCCCTGTCCAGCCTGGCCTGGGACACTGCCAGGGATCCAGGGGCAGCCACAGCTGCTCTGGGCACCTGTGCCAGGGCCTGCCCACCCTCACAGAGAGGAATTCCTTCCCAATCTCCCATCTGTCCCTGCCCTCTGGCCCTGGGACGCCATTCCCTGGGTCCTGTCCCTCCATCCCTTGGCAATTGTCTCTCTCCATGTTTCCTGCAGCTCCTTCAGCACTGCAGGGCCACACTGAGCTCACCCCAAAGCTTCTCCTCTCCAGGTGAACAATCCCAGCTCTCCCAGCAGAGCTGCTCCATCCTCTGCTCACCCTGGAGCCTCCTCTGGGCTCTCTGCAGCAGCTCCAGCTCCTCCCTGTGCTGGCCCAGGGCTGGAATTTGCCTTCAGCAGTGGAAAGCCTTGTGCTGCCTTTAGTGAGAAACTTGGAAGAGCCCTCAACAGAGAGATCAGGGCCTGTGTCTGGGTGGTTCACCCCAAAATGAGGGAAAATCCACCCCAAAATACTTCAAAGGATATCATTTGCACCAAGCTCCACATCCTGAGAAGACAACAGCCGGAGCTGCCTGCATTGGACATTTTTGTGAGGAGGAGGGAGGGCAGTGGAATTCCACTGCTGCAGATAAAGTCCAGAGCTGCAGGGTAAGGAAGATTAGGGAGATGTTCTGCAGAGCTCTAAATTTAGAGTTTTTTAGGAAGCCTGAGCTCTGCTTCGGTGCTGAAAGCCTGGAGAGGAGAACGGTGGGAGATAAGGATCTTTGCACTCCCAATCCTCCCCTTTCCAGCAGAGCAGCAGCTCCCCAGGAGCCCATGGCAGGACATTTCCCCACAGACTGATTTTTGACACCAGGGAATTCCCCCGATGGGAACCATTTGATTTGGGAGTTTCCAAGGGGAAATCACAATGGTATTTCATTCTCCACTGGAATTCTGGTACAATGCAAGGACTCAGAAGGAGACACAGCTGTGTGTGTGCAGGAGGCAGGGCAGACGAGAGGGAGGTGGGCAGGGACAGGAGGTGCCCAGATTTGGGATCGCACGTTGGGCTCTCTGCCTGCCTCGGAGCTTTTTCCTGAAGGGCTTCACCTGAGTGTTTTCTTTGCCCTTTGGGAGATTCCTGTTTCGATCCTGTTATCCCAAAATCAGCCCAGGCAGCAGCACAGGCATTAATTAACTCCGGGCCATCGAAGAGCTGTGACATCCAACGTCATTAACGTCTCACGTTGCAAATCTTGCTTGTTAAGGTTTTGTCTTTGCCAGATTTACATATAAACAATTTAGATTTAAAGCCAACCAGAGTATTTTCAGACAGAACTTCAATAAATCACTCTAATCCCCGGTATGCTCTGTTAAGTATCGTTGTTATTAAAGTTAAAGTTGATATCATTAAAAGATTTAGCTGAGTGATGTCATACCCTGCTTTATCTGAACTGCCTTTTTCAGTTTCAATAATTAAGCACTGAAAATTTTTCTCAGAGGGCATCCTGCATCCAAGAATACCCAGATATATCTTATTTTTCTCCAGGTTTTGGGATTGTTTGTCTGCAGTTAAATACTTTAACAGAGTGAGCCTCACTGGGACTATTTTATTTGGGTTTTTTTTCCTTTCTTCTGACCTTGGTGTGTCCTTAATCTTTGCTGGCGACGCTGTTGCATTGCTCGGAGGCTCGTCTGAGTGAAGAACCTCGTGTGTGTGATGTCAGCTCCATGCCAGAAGGCTCGAAAGGTGAAGAACACTTAGATTTTCCTCTGAAAGGCTTTCCGAAAAAATATTCAGTTGTGACAACAAAAATTTCTGTTGCTGGGTTTTGGATTTTGCCGAGACATGAAGGAGGAAATCAGTGGCAAAATGGGAGCAGGGAGAGAAAAGGTTGTAAGGAAGTATTTGAAATTACTCTTCAATGTATTTATGATTTACTTAGCAGAAGAGGTTATAAAACACAAAAGCCTTGTGATTAAAAATAATTAAAAAAATAAAGATGAAAGGAGATGCAGTAAGAAGCTGCCAGTGTTGTTGTTTGAGATTAAGTTGACTGATCAAATAATAAGAGCTAAAAAGTGTGATCCGCTCTGTTCATAAACCTATCTAGGATTAATTAAATCTGGCATTTATTTAAGTACATGTCACATTGCCATGTTAAGGTTTCTACCTAAAGCAGAAGGGCTGCCGGGAAAACCAGAACAATTTGGTTTAAAATCAAAGACATGGACATAAGCCATAAATCAGTAGGTTTTATAAATTCCACGTGCGAGTGCCTGATCCCAGGCATCCTGGAATTCCTCATCCCTCAGGTATCAGGAACATGGGCAGTATCAGCTTTGTCCTTAAGCTTTCTAGGAATACTTGAGGAAATTTCATTTATTTTAGAGGAAGCTTGTGCTAATTAATGTTTGTCTCCATGGTCTCAGTTCTGCTGCGCTTCTATTAAATACCCAAATTATTCTCCTTTCTTCACCCAGACAAACTCTGGTGCTGTGGGAACTTGAATTTGTGCTGAGCTCTGTGGAGTTGCCTCTGTGAGGTTCTTTTCCACAGAATTCCCTCCCCAGCCTGGTTTCTGCTGGCTGCGATGGAAATGCGCTTTGTCATTTTGGAAATGAGCAAACCTGGCCTCAGCCTTATGTTCCAAAAATTCCGAGTTGTTACGCTCCAAACCCAGGGAAATATTTGTGAAATAAATGAATGTTAAGGACAAAAATAGTGGAATTTGGAGAATGTCTGAAGAGTCACGCGGCTGCAGTGGCTTTCCTTCTTGTACTCTTCCATCAGCTCACTAGAAACAGAGATTTTCCATGGAAAATTACTGCAAATTATGGGGAATAACACGAGTGAACCAGAGGAGTCTTAGACTTCCCTTGCTTGGTTTGTGTTTTATTAGAAGTTTAAATTTTTCAGATTTTCGTAGAGTTCATGAATGTTTCTAAGTAATCTGCGCCTTCCTGTGAATGACTGTTAATTTCAAGCCAAGGTTTACTACAAATGCAGGGGAATTAATGGAATTTGTCCCTTCAGCAGTTTCATGGGTGCATTTGCGTCTATGAAAATTCTGTGGAACGGATTCACAGAAAAATGGTGTTTTCTGTGAGAGGACTCCCACTCTGCTCAATGCACAGATTGTGACTTTCATCTCGTGCGTCTGAGAAAGGCTGCAGGAGAAATCTGGTGGGAAATGCCTCCCCAATCCTGGAATCCAGAGGTGCTGCTGGAGCTGATTTTGGGACCTCACAACTGCAAGGCAGAAAGGGCTGGGGGAGCTCATCCAGGACTGACTGGGAAAATATCTGAATATCCCAAAAAATCCCTGATGGCCAAAGCACAGCCCTCTGCTCCCCTCAGGAGCTTGGGATGAGCGCATCCACCTGGAGCAGGCTGAGAGAAATGGGGAGGAAACAGAAATTCTTCACCTTTGGGACCCATTTGAAACTCCAGGACAGAGCTGGTGTAGGCACAAACTCTGAGGAATCTCTGTGGGGTTTGGTTTGCAGCTCCAGCTGCTCCCCAAGGCCTCCAGGCTGTCCCAGCTGCACAGTTCATGTGCCAGGGTGATGATCCTGCTTGGCACGGACAGCAAGGAGGCTCTGAGACTCACGGAGTCAATTTTTGCTGCTGCAGGGGCTGGTGGAACACGCTGCGGGAAATGGATTCACTCAGCATCCACAGAGGATGTGATGGGAAAATATCTGTATTTTCTTAAATTCCTACCCCCCAGATGAATTCTGAACTTTGGTCCTCTTTAGATCCGTGATACATTTTGATAGAATAGGACCCAGCACCTTTCATTTTTTATTCGGGAGGGTGAGCATGGAAAGGAATATCCTGGTCCTTTGCTCACTGCAGCTTGAGGAAAAGGATTTTTCATGTTTGCTGACATGCTTTTGCATTTCTGCTTTCTTCCTTCACTGAACTGCACTCCACATGTCATCCGAATTTACTGTATCTGGTGCTTTTCACATATTTTTAATAACTTTTTTTTTGTTCTCTGTTTCCCTTGCAAACAGTTTTGTCCATCTCTAGGTCTGAATTCCTTGAGCTCAATATCGATGAGCTGTTTATTGCCTCGGAGGTCTCTCGTGCCCCAGATTTTCCATCCCATGTGTGTATTCCTCACCCTATGGCTCCAGTTCTCACTGGTGCACCAGGCCTGAGCTTCTCTGCATTTTATCTTCGCATTACACTCATTAAAAATCCCCTTCCACACAGAATTACTGCTGTGTCTATGAAACTATGTTTGTAGCACAGCAAGATAACAGAAATGAGCCAGATTTCCCATAGATAACATTTAGAGAAATTGCTGTCACAGCTAAACCAAGTCAAACAAAGCTGGGCAGGTCAGGAGGAGTTCAGACTGAGCAGCCCCGAGGTTCTGCAAACCCTGCACGAAACTGATGGCCTGTGACTAGCGCAGAAAATGCCAAAAAATTCCACTTCCCAAGGCCTCTTCCTGCTGGGGAAGATGACCAAAATGTACACGGGAAGAACACTGTACAGTTCTGTGTACAGCGTGTTTTCCCAATTTCCCAATTTCCTTTTAAATCAGGTTTTTTCGACAGTTTGCCTCTGCACACATCCCTCTCATTCCTCATCTGTACACTTCTTGTAGGGGTGTTTCCACTTGAGCAACATCCATCAGAATGGGCTCTCTAACGAGGAATTCCAAACTCCTAGAGATGACAGAGGTCAGTCAAATCATTAAAATCATGAAAATCAACATTCAACATAGAATTTTCACTGACAGCAACAAGAAACAACTAAACTGAACAGACAGAAGGAGTGACAGAAGTAGATTTCCAAACTGAAATCGTTAGAGGCAAGCCCTGTGGAAAAGGTGCTCAAGAGAAAATGGATCCAGAAAAACGATATCCAAGGCAATCCTTAATTATTCCCAAATCAATAGAGGCAAAGTAGCCAAAACTTCATGAAAAAGGTGCACAAGGGAAGACGGATTGAGGAGAACAATATCCAAAGCAATCCATAATTATTCCCAAATCAATAGAGGCAGAGTAGCCAAAGCCCTGTGAAAACGGTGTACAAGGGAAAATGGATCAAGAAAAACAACATCCGAGGCAATCCTTAATTATTCCCAAATCAATAGAGGCAAAGTATCCAAAGCTTTGTGAAAAAGGTGCACAAGGGAAGACAAAGCTGCACAAGGGAAGATGGATTGAGAAAAACAACGTTCAAGGCAATCCTTAATCATTCCCAAATCAACCCAAAGAAACCCAAGGTCCCTGCTTGGTCTCCAGGATTGGTTATAGCAAGGAGTGACACTCGCTCAGTGCTGACACCGTTCCGGAGGATCCTGGAGCAGATTTCCCTCCTCCCACCCTGCTCTCCTGCTTTCCAAGAGGATTTTGAAGAGCTGCTGCTCCGCTGTGTTTGTGTTTGGCTGTCATCACTGCCCACACTGCGATCCTCTGCGTTTGGCAGGGAAAACACTCTTCCCGTGAGAGGGGGAATTCTGGATGGAAACCCACGGGAATTCCTGCTCCCTGCTCTGCCCTGCTCAGCACAGGAGAAGTTTTCCAGGCTTCAGGAGACAAGTTTTTCCCAAGCTCCTGAGCTGGGCCCTGCCTCCCTCTCTGTAACTGCATTTTTCCCCTGAGCACCGCTGGGATGTTTGGTATCCCAGAAGGACGTGGTGCTCGATTAGATAGTGCTGGAAATTAAAAATATGCTTTTCAATTAACGATTTCATAATGCTCCTCATGGCTAAGCAGAGAGGAAAATCAGGAAATCGTTAAGGCTGAAAAAGATCATCATGACGAACCTTCGACCCCACACCACCATGGTGCAAAGTGCCACATATACTTAATTTTTTACGTTTCCAGGGATGGTGGCTGCACCACCTCCCAGGGCAGCCCATCCCAATAAATACCTGAACAGTTTGTTTTTTCTGAAAGTAATTTTTAACTTTGAAATGAGTTCACATGTATCAAAAGCATGTTTATCTGTGATTCTTCAAGGGAGAAGAAAATAAAGGTTCTTTTTAGCCATGAATAAATCTTTTTAAAAGTATGTCATCTGCAATAATTTATTCAAAATATTTTTGTTCTAATTAATTTCTGAAGTGCTAGGAAACATTTGCATAAGAAAATCTTTGTAGTTTTAACTCCTTTAAAAAATAAAAAACAGCCATTCATGATGTAATAATTAGTGAGAAGTACAAAGTGATCTAATACCCATTCTTCTGCATCAAACTAGCTTTCATTTTAAATCATAAATGCTGCCATTCTGAGCTCTGGAATAATTACAATTTCCATCGAGCTGCCCAGGGGATGTGCTCAGCCCGAGGAGAAGGAAAACAGGTCACTTCTTTGTTGTCTTTTTTCAAAGGCCAGACCCTAACTTTTACCCCCATGGTGGGAAAGGTGCTGAGAACCTCGTCACAAGCACAGCCACACTTCTTTCCATGTTTTTGGCATTGCTGCTTTGCCTTCTGGGGCAAATGTGGGTCTGGAAAGCCTTGGGAAATAGGATCCTAATGATCTGTCTCGTTAGGGTGTCATTAGGAAAGGCTCATTGCTCTCACAGCCACATGGGACCATTCCATGCCCTGAAGTGCAGCAGGTGCCTGCAGGTTAAAAACCAGCCCAGCTGAGCCCCGGCCCCAGCCCGGCAGAATGGATTTTTTGGGATATTTGGGAGCTGAGTCTCCTACCCACAGCACCCACACCCACCCCAGGCTGGGATTTGTGAGCTCTGAAGGTGTAGTTGCACTGTTTTAGAAATCTTTCTTTTCTTTCTCATGGAGAATAGAGATAAGTTGCATTCCTGTACTCTTTGAATCTCATTGGTTTTGGTACTGGATGTTGTAGACTTGTAACCTATTGTTTTAGGGGATGGAAAACTGTCCACCAATAGTTGCTAGGTTATTAATGCTTTATATAAAGAAACTTTTGTAAATAAAGTCCTCTCAATCGCTGTCTTAAGTCCTGCCTGCCTGACTTCCCTGCGAGCTTCTGCGAATCTCCACAAATATCAGAAAATCAGAGCAACATGAAGGGAACGAGTGTTCAGTGTTCAGGTGGATTATTCCCGGCTCGGAATGAAACCCAGCATGTTCAGGGTGCAGGCTCCTCTCCTGGGCAGGGCAGCTGGGCTTTTCATACAGCTTTTAATTTTGACTTTTATCATGGAATGGTTTGGGATGGAGTGACCTCAAAGCCCATCCAGTGCCACCCCTGCCCTGGCAGGGACACCTGCCACTGTCCCAGGCTGCTCCAAGCCCTGTCCAGCCTGGCCTGGGACACTGCCAGGGATCCAGGGGCAGCCACAGCTGCTCTGGGCACCTGGGCCAGGGCCTGCCCAGCCTCACAGGCAGGAATTTCTCCCTAATATCTGATCTAAACCTGCTCTGTTTCCTCCTGAAGCCATTCCCTGTGTCCTGTCCCTCCATCCCTTGTCCCCAGTCCCTCTCCAGCTCTTCTGGAGCCCTTTAGGTACTGGAAGATCTCTCCAGAGCCCCCTCTGGGCTGAACAAACCCTTTAACCTTTTACCATCCCGAGAGAGGTGAAGTTCTGCCCATGGGCACTGCCAGTGCTGCTGTCTGAAGGGTGAATCCGTCCCTGGGAGAAGTTCATGGTTTCCAGCTTTGCAACTTTCACAGCCAAATTCTGTATCTGAAATGAGCTCAGGGCCTCTAAGGGGCAGCTTATTTATCTTCTAAGGTAAATAAGAAATTTTCGCCTTATAGATTTTAACCATTTGATGTTATGAGCCCTTAAGGAAGTTTTTCCATAAAACCCCCCTTCCATACCCTCTCCAAACCTTAGGGAGCTGCTGTTTAAAAATTATTATGTTTATCAGTCCCACGTTCTTTTCAAAGGCCGTTGAGTGATTTGCAAGGGCTCAGTCCTCTTTGGAAATTGTCCATCCAGTTGTGCTGATACAGAGAGCTGTTGAGGGATGGAAAGGGGCTGAGGTCTCAGCCAGCAAAATTTAAAAAAAAATGTCTTTTATTCTGATTTAATCACCTAAATAGAGCCAGTTTCTCTCCACGGAAGCATTTACATTTAAACCTTAGACCTGCTGAGAGGGTCCTAAATGTTAGGAAGTATGACTGATGTTTGGGGATATATTTGGGGATATATTTCGGGATGTATTCACTGCCAGTTCTTCCAAGAATTTCTTGCACCTCTGTGCCTTAGTTAAAACAAACCTGAAGTCCTGTATTTCATGTTTATTCCTATGGAAGTTAATCCCAGCTAAATTTTGCTCCCCACACTTGTGATTTAAAGCATGGCCAAACAAACCTGGTACTCTCAGAGCAAGCAAAGCAACAGAGGAGTTTCTCAGCAACTTTGACTCTGGAACAAATCTGATTAAGTTATTTCTAATGTTCTCTTTCTGTCAAGCAGAACTCTGATCCAAACCCAACTAACCTTGGGCTCTGAAAAGGGACCCTAACTTGATGTCTTTCAACTCTAGAAAAGCTCTCTTTATCCTGCTGGGTTATTTTATGGCTGTTAAATGGCTTTTTTAATGGCCATGGAATGCTTCTGTCAACATCATCTCTCTTTGTGTTCCAAGGCAGTTGGGCTCAGTGCTCAGCAGAAAAGCAAATTTCATGTGTTCAAATCAGGGTTTAATTTAACATGTCCAAATCACGGCCTAATTTAACATTTTCAAATCAGGGCCTAATTTAACCTGTTCGAATCAGGAATACCTGGCATGGGGCAGATGGAAGACAGCTGAAAACATGCCAAATGTCACAGCAATGTTTTTAGCATGTGTTCATGTCTAATTGCTTGGTTTCTGGGAGGACAGCATGCTCCTAATTTATTTATCAGCACTTGGTTGACAATTTCTGATGGGATTCTTTCCTGGCTTCCATTCCTCAGCTTCCCATGAGCAAAGCATCATCTGTCTTAAAAATTGAGATATCTCCAGATCCTACCACAATCCTTCACATTGTATTTTTCGGAGGGGGAATGGACAGAGTGATAACACAAGGCTGGGAGAGGTATTATAGTTGTTACTTAATCAATAAGACACCTTGTAAGTGATCTCTGCTGGAGGAGGCTGCCATTATTCAAGCAGACACCCTGCCCTGCTGTTTCCTTTAGCAGAGCACCTCCTGCAGTTCCTAAAGCAGTTTTATTTTGCATGTTGTGTGTAAAGCAATCAGGCTGCAGAGTCACCGTTAATTACTGAATTTAGGGCCAGGTGTTGGTGCCTTGTTGCTGAAGTCTGCTCGGCAGTTTTAGTGGGTAAATAGGTGCTTTTGCAGGAAAAACTGATGCTCCTTTCAGAGCGATGGAAGGGAAAAGAGCTAATTTGAGTTGAGTCATCACAGCCATCAGCGGTGTCTCTGGAAAGAACATGTTCCCTTGGATGTGGGAGGTGTGAGGTAATATTGAGTATTTGCCACACACAGGTGGCACAAATCCTGCGGATTTGACGAGATTTCTCAGAGGGATGTGTGTGAAGAGGATTTCTTGTCTTCTACTGAAAAATTCAACCTTCTGGGGAAGATCCCTGTGACAAACAGAGCTGGAAGCTGGACCTGGCAGGGTTTATTTTTCAAAAGGTATTTTTCACAAGATTCTTTCCTTTCCCATTAGGTTGCAGCTGGTGGAAATGCCACCATAAGCTGTCCTGACACAGCCTGGGCTGTCCCCCTGGTGTGGGGTGCACTGAGCACCGCAGGGCTCTGGGTTTGTTATTCACACAGCCACAAACAGAGGTTGGTGAACGAAGGTTTTGCCCATGTAAAACACCAGGTCCTGCTCGTGCCTCTGTGTTTGGGTAGTGCTGAAGGAAGGAGGGCTCGGCTTAGCCAAAGCCCTGGGCTGCTGCAGGGGCAGTGGGAATTCAGGATAAAGGGCCTTGAGCAGGGGAAGAGAACAACCTCAGCAACCACAAGTGGTGGCAAAGTTAAAACACAACTGACTGAGCTCCGGTGCAATCACACAGCCTGCAATTTTGTCCCTTTATCCCTTTAAAATCAACCAGGACGTTCCCAGGATGTTCCCGGGGCCCTTGAGGGCAGCGTCTGGCCAGGATGAGGCCATTTGGAATGGGGAATGTTGTCCACCGTGTCCGAGCTGAGGCTGCTCAGCCTGGGGGGCAGGAGGGGAGCCGCAGGCTGCCGGCCACCGGCTCACAGCATATGGACTCACCAGGCATTGCAGGGGAGATGAATTTCCCTCCTCTGTGTCTCCCCCAGCTCCCATCAGTCACTAAAACAATGTCCCTGGCTGCTTTGAAGGCTTAGGCAGTTGTGGCATTTGTCCCTGCCCTGACAGCAAGGCGGGCGGCGCGGAGCAGAGCGGGAACATCGTTGTGACAGCCCACTGAGTTTCACATCCCAAACTTTCCTGGCTAATGTACCATGGCTCTGGCCTGCTCCCTGCTCCGTGCTGGCTGCACACGTGCCCTGGGATGGATGCTGGCAGCCGGGAGCAACCAGCGGGAACAGGAATGGGAACAGGAATGGGAATGGGAACGGGAATGGGAATGGGAATGGGAATGGGAATGGGAATGGGAATGGGAATGGGAATGGGAATGGGAATGGGAATGGGAATGGGAATGGGATATTCCTGACCCCGCTGCGCCAGGAGAAACCTGCGCAGGGATGGAGAGGCGAAAGCGGCCTTGGCAGGAGTGGTGAAATGCTAAAAATGAGACAATCAAAAGGTGGCTGGAGCAGGGAGAGCTCTGGGGAAAAATGGGAATTTCCAAAGGGACAGCACTTCGACAGTGGTGCCATTCTCTTATTTGCATCTTTGTGTTAATGAAAGCTGCTAATGAAGCTGCTCCTACAGCAATTCTCCTATCCTGGAGAATTGGAAATTAAATGTTTCCTGAAAAGCCAGCAGTGAATAAAAATAACCCCCATCCATTAGTCCTGGTTTCATAATCTTGGAGAATCGAGGTTCAGGAGATAAAGGAAAATCAAAGCAGAATGTGGAAGTACAAAACAAGCACGCCAGAAACCCCTGGAGAGGACTGTGACTTACAAAGGAGAAAGATGAGCCAAACCCACAACAGATCATTAAACATTGAATGTTAAGTAAGACAGAGCATGTAAAGAACAAAGAAAAAAATTTTCTGAGCATATTTGGGCAAGTTTTTTGTGAAAGTGAGAAGCTTAAAAGTGCCACACAGTTTCACGCTGACACTTGAATGACTTTGAGTGATGGAGCTGAGCACAAATCCCCAGCAAAAGGCAGTGGATTGGTTCCTTGATGTTCTCTTGGCTTCTTTTATTGTGCTATTTGTTTATAAGCTTGCATTTTATTCTTCAATTGCAAATCTATGTTTTTTCCCCCTCAAAACCCTCCCAAACTGTCCCATAAAATAGAGTATCAGGGTAATAAAGAGAGTCAGCCATGACAACAAGTCCCGTGAGGAATGGATGAGGGAGATGGGCATGTTCAGGCTGCAGGAAAGGGGATCAGGGGACCATGTGGCTCTGCACAGCTCCTGGCAGGAGCCAGGCTGGGGTCGGGCTCTGCTCCCAGGGAACAGCGACAGGAGGAGAGGAAATGCCCCCAGGCTGTGCCAGGGACAGGTCAGGCTGGACATCAGGAGGAATTTCCCTATGGAAAGTTAGAGCAGTGAGCAAGAACAAACTTTCCCTCTCTGCCTCAGCCTGCATTTGGTTATTCCAGACGGGCTGGAGGAGCTGCTGGATCGCTGGGAGCAGCTGCTGGGAGCTCCGAGTGTGCAGTGGCAACTGGACTGGAACTCATTTCCCCTCAGCACTGCTGCGGAGTGAGGCACAGCAGTTTCTAACCCACACCCATGCCCAGCTCGGTAGGCTTGAAGCAGATCCTGAGAGGCAAGTCATGTCACGACACAGGGTGCTGAGAACAGGAGGAACCAGGCTGGGAAAGGTCACCCTCAGCCCCTCAGAGTGGGAAAATCAGCAGGAAAGGTCGTGTGCTGCTGCTGTGTGACAGCTGGGAAAGAGCAGGTTAAAAAGCGCTGAGCTCTGTCACTTTTAGGCAAAGTTTTTTGCCTGCAGTATGAGTTGGTGCCTCTCCCCAGTGTTTTGATTAATTATTTTGGTCATTCATTCAGTGAAGTATTTGCAGTGCGGTGCAGTGAACTGAAATGACCTAGAAATAATTCCCTAACACAACCTGACGCTCTGGCTTATGTACAGAGATGGATTTATTGTTTTACTCACAGGGGATCTTCATCAAAGCGCTTCTCAGTCCTTCCAGGGAAGCTGGTGCCGTTCCTGCAGGACCTAATGGCTTTCTATTCATGAGGTGATATTCAGGAGCTTTCTGCTTCAGCCCTGGAGTGCTTTGGGACAGAAATTTTGCCTGTGGAGCTCCGGAGTAGCCCCGTGGGACCTGCCCAGGAGTAGAGCCCTGCAGCAGGAACTTTAGCTGTTCTTTGGGAATCAGCCCTGGGGTTTGGGAATCAGCAGCTTCCCAGGGTCAGCCAGGGATGGGGGAGCTGCTGTTTGGGAGGTCTGGTTGGGGTTTACCCAGTGCCACTGCCCTGCAGGAGCCGTGGTTAATTTTCAGTGCCTTTCCATCCCCTGGGATGCAAAGGCAGCTCTGTGTCTGCGTGTGGTGTGCCCAGTAAATGATAGTGCCAGCGGGGCCTGGAAAACCTTCTCCTAGACTGAAACCAGCCTCCTAGGCTTTTTTATTTTATGTTAAACATTTTTAGACATTCCCAGGTTGCTTTAGAATAATTATGAGGAACAGGAATTGTGTGATGGAAGGGAATAAGGCAGCGGCTTATTCCACTCAGTTTTATTATTATTTTATTCCCCTTCCAGCATGGTGTGGGTATCCACTTTGGTGAAGTGTGGAGGAAACTCCAGACTCCAGCTGAACATTGGGCTGTTTTCTACCCACTGTGCCTTTGTTTATAGCCACCTCTCAGCTGCTGATCCCCAAAGGCACGGCAGGCAGCTCTCCCAGTCTGACTAAAGCACCAGGGCTGGCAAAACACATTAGTTTTTGTCCTTGTGACAATGCCTGATCCGTCCTGTCCTTCTCTTAGGCACTGTTGGACACATTTAGCACCAGCATGTACTTATGACTCACAAATAACTCACAGGATTACTTCAGCCTGCTTGATATTCCAAAATAAAAACTCAGGGTTTGCCACCGAGTTGAATGTGAGACCGTTTAGAAACCTGGGGGGAAAAGGGGTCAGATATGAAGTAACAAAATCATGGAATCATAGAATCCTGGAATGGTTTGGATTGGAAGGGACCTTAAAGCCCATCCAGTGCCACCCCTGCCCTGGCAGGGACACCTCCCACTGTCCCAGGCTGCTCCAAGCCCTGTCCAGCCTGGCCTGGGACACTGCCAGGGATCCAGGGGCAGCCACAGCTGCTCTGGGCACCTGTGCCAGGCCTGGAATTTCTTCCCAATACCTCATCTATCCCTGCCCCTGTCAGTGTGAAGCCATTCCCTGTATCCTATCCCTCCAGGCTCTTTTAAATAGGCAAAAATAAGTTCTCTCCCACCTGTCTATCCATTTTAAAAGTAAGGACACAGCCTGAATGAAAACACCGCTGTAGTGTGTGGTCTGAAGGACAGAACAAACCCCAACAATACAACTCTGTAAATTTATGGGATTTTTGTGAAAACAGAGGAAATTTGCCCATTCTCCATCAATTGTCAGCAGGAAAGAGCAATGTAATCACTGACTGGCCTCAGACTGTAAAGGTAGGAATGAGAAGTGGCAATATTTAGATCAGCTTCTTAAGAAGACCAAGCTCTGTGGAGGGATTAATATATTGTTTCACTTTACCCCACTTGTGCTCTACTCTTTTTAAAAAATATCTTTAAAACTTTTTTTAACTTCAGAGGAAGAGAGGCAGATTTAGATTGCAGGAAAAAAATTGTGTGTGGGTAAAGCCCTTCCTCACACCTCATTTTCCTTGGGTTTGTTTTAAACATCCCGAGCAGCGCGAGAAGCTGGGAAAGAAGAGCGAGGGGGGAGAAAAAAGACCCTTTAGGATCTGAAGGCTGGTGCCTCCCTTCTCGAGCAGCGCAGGTGGGAATTGTGGTGCTTTGGCAGAGTCACAAACATGGGCTGCAAGCTCTGAGTGGATCCGTCGGGTTCCTGGGAAGGAGGATCTGGTGCTGCCCATCCCTCTGTCTGTGGGTGTTTGTCACTGCTGGACAACATCTGTCAGGCTCCTCTTCCTGGGAATGGGGTGAGTCCATCCTGGAGGGAAGGGGATCAACATGTGGATGTCCAAACGCTCCAGGGCAGCCCCTTTAGGCCGCTCCGTGCGGGGTCCGGCGGAGGCTGTGCCCGCGGAGGGCTGCGGGCACCAGGAGCTGCTGTGACCCCTGTGCCACAGGGTCACCCTGCCTTTGGGTTCCAGCCCTGAGAGCCAGCCAGCAATTGCAATAGTTAATTGTAATGCTATTGTGGCCTGAGAGGAACAAAACAGAAATAATCAGGCTTAAAACAAACAAAAAACCCCCAAAAGCAACACAGTGTTATTTTAGAATAAAAGCACATGTAGCTGAACTAATACTCCTGACGAGCAAGGACATGGATTTCTCCCGGGGCATCCTGCAGTCCTGTAGGGGAGAAGTGACCTTATTTGCATTTTTCTTGTTGAATTGCTGTCGGGATTTCTGCAGCACGGCAAGAGCAAATTCCTCCAGGAGAGCATGGAAATATCACAGCACTAACGCAATATCCTCCAAGGAGCTTCCTGCTCCTCAGCCCCTGCCGCCGCCTGCCCTCTCAGCACCCCCAGCCCTCAGCCTCTTCCCCGGAGCAGCCACAGCACCTACTGCCCATGAACACAGCTCTCCGTGCTCCCAAAGTTGCTGTTTCCCCCTTTCCAGAACAATCTGGGACCTCCCCTCCCCGCCGCGGCCTCGCCGCGCGCACCCGAGCGCTCCTCGCGAAGGTCAGCACTTTGCAGTTGAAGTCTACGATTCCAGACGCCTCTCTCAGGAGCATTTTCAATTCTAATCAGGTCCTCTGAGCTGCTCAGGCTCTTCCCCAGCATGAAGCCCTGCTCCAATTTTGCAGGCAGATAATTAAATCCCGAGCCCAGGAGCGGCGTCGCACGGGCGCAGCTGTGCCGCCACTTCTCCGCATCTTCTCCGCGTCTTCTCCGCATCTTCCCACCCTGCCAGGGCAGCTGAGATAGCAGCACGGAGCTTTTGGAGCGATGGATCATCTGCCCGTGGAGTATCCAGCCTGGGATGGCTCCAAAACCAGGGAGGTGCTGCAGTTCACAGCCCAAAGCACCAGCGGAAATGCCCCTGAGGAACGGTCATTCCAAAATCCATTATTTCCCTTCTCCCAGGGCTCTCTCTGCCATCTTCCCGCAGGAGAATTAGAGCAGCAGGATGCCAGGAAGGGCTATTAACTGTCACCTCTTAAGCTCCCTGGATAATGTATGCACATACTAATTACATCGTAGGAATAGCATGGATTAATGATACACATCACAAGTGGGATACAGCAGTTTGATATTTAAAGGATATTTTTATATATACGGCACATTTGGAAGTTGAATATAGCACAGATTTGGTCTGTCCAATGAAAGACTGCAAAATTCTGAATTTAATGTATAATATAACCTTTATTCTTTTTCCTCTAAACTCTTGGAAACTTACATAACAATCGTGCTTTAATTATGACACCGTTTATAGACATTTAAAATGCATCTTAATTTATAAATATTTTACATTTGGTCCATAGAACAGGTTGCAATTTACTAAATAATACTGTACTCTTTTAAACAGGCTCTGTATATATTTTTGAATATGTATATATTACATATATATTTTTATATAGAGATAGATTTGCTTGGTGTTGGATATTTCCTTATTGCAAAAAGCATATATGATCATACAATAATCTTTTTTTCTTCTCTTCAGGGCAAGTACTACAAAAAAGATACAGCTATTCACAGTTTACACACAGTAGTTCTACAACACTAGTTTGTGCTATGTGATAACGTTTGTACAGCTTTTTGCTAAAGAGCAGGTCTGTCAAACATCTGTCATAATTGTTTACAATCAAACATTAAATACTGCATTTTTCTTAGAACAACATGGGACTTGGTTACATTAAACAATAAAGAGAAAGTTGGAGTTTTTATCCTTAGTCTAATGAAATCCACAAGTATGATGTATATCATGTGTAATGTCTGTGTAGGATGTAGGGGTTCCTCTAAATCCCAAAGACTTACAGGACGTTTGCATCTCAGCTATGGCCGTTTAGGATGGAGCTTAGATCTCGTAGTATTTTACAGTTGACCTAGGTATGAAACAGTTTAGAACCTACCCAACATACTCTGAGAGTTTAGGATGTAGCTTGAAGTACATGTGTATTATATATATATATTATTTCTACATAATGTGCTTGACATTCTGAGAATAATACCTTATTGCAAGAACATGTTTGTCACCTTCAGACGAGAACAACGAAAAACCCAACATTCACAGGTAACATGTTTTTTCACGTAGTAGTTCTACATAAATTGTGCTATCTAACATTGTACGGTGCACGAGAAGTTGCTGAAAAGCATTTTTTCATTGCACAGTTCTGTCACAGTCACTTACAATCAAACATCAGCCACTGCACCCTCCCCAAAGCCTCCGTGCCTGTCATATAGCTGCCAAACGAGAAATGCCGAACGGGGCTACGGCTGCGCTCCCCACGCTCCCAGGGAACATTCCAGGGGCTGGCCGGGCTCTCTGGCCGCGTGGCCAACGCGGGACGAGCCCAGAGCGGGATCGCATCGGGGTGAAATAGCTCTCCCTGTGCCCTCGGCACCTCCCAGCCTGTGGAAATGGGAACACCACTGCCCTCAAAGCGCTGGCCATCCGGAATTTGGGATTGGGAACTGCTAAAGTCCTCGGACGGGTTCAAAAGGGCAGGTGGGGGTCGAGCCCTAAATTGGAACTTACAAGGAGAAGCTTCGATCTTTAAGCCATTGTTTTGGTTTCTATTTTGGTGGCAATACAATAATAGTTGAGTGATAACAGCAGAATAAAAGCTCAGGTGCTCTGAGCTCCAATGGCAAATGCTTTGTATTTTACTCCTGGGAATCTTTAAGAGCTCTTGGCTATTGCTTCACTAAAAAAGTTAAAAGTCGTATTTATGCCTCTATCATTGATTCACAAAGATATCGTTTTATAAGAAACAATAGATTTTTAAAGAAATTTGTGACCTTGTTTGAAAGTCACCCTGAAAGGCTGAGCACAGCCAGTGTGTATGGCCTGGGCTGCTCTGCCACAAACAACTCGATTTTTGCACTAGGAATGTTTATAAAGGCTGTGCCTGCTGTTAACTGAAGGAAAAGTCTCTTCCCCCCTCAAATGGCCTCAGCTGGAACAAATTTTAAGGGCAGACTTTTTCACTGGAAATCACTTGTTTACAAAATACTTCATTCCTTTGTACAAAACAATTCCAAACTTAATTTTACTCCTGCAAAGTCAGAAATAACAGTCTTGGGATTCAGCGGTAAGAAATAGTGATCAACTACTAAAAATCAGCAGCACAAAACTTCAAATAGTCGTGCTAAAAGGTAGATTAAAAAGGTCTTGGCACATCAATTTACAAATTCCAAGGTATGCAACTATCATTGTGAAAGGATAAAAACATTAACAGTCTGTGGATTGCCGGAGAACACAAAACACTGTCAAACATCTGAGCTCGCGACGGCTGGATCGAACCCATGGCGATTCCCTCGGAGTGGAGATGACCTTGTTGCTTTTTCTCTTTTTTTTTTTCCTTTTTTTTTTTTTTTTAAATTTTTTTTTGCCACTAGAGGTAGGTAATTATATTCTCAGACATGAATTTGTGGTCATATTCAACCATATTTTTTGTTTTTCTGGAGAAGGAGCGGTACTTGGATGATGGAGAAGTTTAGATGTAGGCTTCCTTGTTGGCGGAGTTGCTCTGCTGGGCCTGGTCGGGCCCATTCTCAGGGTGGGTGATGTCTTCGCTGGGCTGAATCATCACCTGGATGCGCTGTTCAAAGGACAACGAGACATGTGAGGCAGCCAAAAAACTCTTTCTAACCTTACTTTTTTGTTTGTTTGTTTTGATGCCTTAGGATTTTAGCTTCTATATTTTTCCATATATCTGTAATCCTGTAGTGTATAACTCTAGTCTCCATACAGGTGATAAACTCCTCTCATTTTTAGACAAAACAATTCCTCTCTAAGCCCAAAACCCAAGGACACCTCACTGTCTCAGGCCCCAAGAGGTGTAAACAGCAGTGAATTAATTTGGGGGAGCAAACTTGGGGTAATTGACTTCATCACCTGAAGTTGTAATTGGAGGATTAACCTTGATATGCAAACGGACAGAATTTATAAAGTATGAAAAACCTGTGACCTTATAAAAAACTTATAAAGTATGAAAAACCCAGGATCCGCTGTCTATTTTGGGTGCAGCCTTGGGTGGGCTGTGCCTGCCCTAAACGCACCTGAAGGCCTTCAATAAATGGAACTCCTCGTTACTCTCTGAACTCTGTCTAGCCTCTGCTTTAGGTAAGCCCCTCAAGGCATCAGTTTTTGTTCAAGACAATCCTTTCCAAGTGCCTGTCTCCCCAGGGATCGACCCATGGGGCACTTTTTCTGAGCAGGCTGCAGCTCTGTCCTGAACGGGGCAGTGGGAGCTGAAGACTCTGTGCCAGTGCTGGATGCCAAAAGCTTTCTTAGGGAGAAAGAATGAGGGGAGACTGTGCTGGAGAGCACAGGGGCTGCAGTGGGCACTGGGGACTCAGTGCTGGGCACCAGTGCTGGGCACCTCCCCAGGGAACAGCAGGAACCAGGAGTTCCTCCAAAGATACAACAGGTGAGCCAGATTGGCATTTTAGGGTTTTATTCCTGTCCTGGCTTTCCTCATCCTTCTGTGCTTTCTGTTCCTGAAGCTTCTCTGCCCAGGTCGCGTTCACAGCTCAAAAAGAAATGAAAAGATCCCAGTTGGGCTCCTCAGAGCCTGTCACTGGTACAGGCTCCTACTCCTAACAATTATTTGTCAGTGCTTTCAAAAACAAGACCTTGATCCGCAGCAAGGCTGAGAGGAGAAACTTTCACCATGGTCTCACACAGCTCTGCCTAAGCAGAAACTGCATTTTAGGGCCAGAGTTCTCCTTTCGCACGTAAAAGTTTCTGTAAGACCAAGGGAAATAAATTCAAACTGCAGGAGCTAAGAACAGGCAGGGCGGATTGGGAGCCAAACCAAAACACAGAATTTTTTTGCAGAGCTCTTTGAAGCCTCACTGAGTCCTTCAAAATTTGCTGAAGACAAATATTTGGATCAAGATGTGAGCATTTCATGAGGCATTACTCGTCAATTCTGCTTAAGATCATCCAGCCCTTTGCAAAGATGGCTCTGTCAGCTGATTTTAGAATATTCCAGAAGTTCTGACAAATTCCTTTTGACAGTCCTTGGTTCCCACAATGACAGAGACTGAGCATTTCAGTGCTTGGGCTGGAGAACAGCTGTGATGCACAGGATGAGCTGGAGAGGGAAAACTCCACACGGATTAAACAGAATGAGGTTTGGTGGTTGTAGGTGTTCCTGAACCGTGTGTGGGGCAATAACCTGGGCAATATTTCCCACTCCTTTAGCAGCACAGCTCTGAGGAGCTCAGAACTGACTGAAATAAAAACTGACTGAAATAAAAACTGACTTTCATGAGAAGGGTCACCTCCTTTTAAAAAATGGAATGAGGAATCAGGGAGAGGTGGAGAGCAATGAGAAAAAGGCCCCTAATGTTCTCCATGAAGTGAGTGCTGACAGAAATCCCTTAAATAAAGGCTAAAGGAAGTGCTCCCAAGATTCTCCATGCCCTTCCAGCGGCAGCAGAGCAGGGCAGGTGTGGCTGCAGCTCAAGCCTTAGGTGCAGCAGGGAGATGCAGAGCAGGGGCACTGAGCAGCATCATGCAAAGCCAGGGGTGTGGGATCAGTCCCAGGGCTGTGGGATCAGTCCCAGGGCTGTGGGATCAGTCCCAGAATTGTAGGGTTAGTCCCAGGGTTGTGGGGATCAGTCCCAGAGTTGTGGGGATTAGTCCCACAGTTGTGGGATCAGTCCCACAGTTGTGGGATTAGTCCCAGAGTTTGATGCCAGCTCCCCAGAGCGTGCCCTGCCTCGATCCCCGCAGCGTGTCTGGCAATAATCAGGACAAATTTCCATCTTTTGGAAAGTGCTCCTGTGCTTTCCGGGTGTGAGGAGCTGCAGTGCCAAGCGCCTGCAGCTGCCAGAGCAGAGATAAGGAGCCCCTGGAACGTGGGGAATTGTGCTCAGCAACAGATGGCTCAGACACTCTCTTGTCTTTTGGTCGGAGCTCGCTTTTATGGCTTTTAGCTCAAAGCAAAATATTTTACAATTTTTAGCTCAAAACAAAATAACCGTGAGTGGAACGGAGGACAGGAAAGAAGTGCCCAGCAGTGTTTCACTGCCCAGGTCTCAGGGGTCAGGAGAGGCACTTACCTGTTTTAGGGATCCTTTCAGGGTTAGGAACATGTAAGCCATGTAGCCTGGGATCAGCACCATAGAGGACAGAGCCATGAACCAGCCAACCCCCTGGCCCCATTTGGGGAACACGTAGCTCCCCATGGTGAGCGGGGTCATCTGCACAGCACTGAAGAGGAACACTCCCTGCAAAAGGGAAGATTTGGGATGAGATTCTGCTCTGGGTCCAAGAGTTTTCCTGGAGCTTCCCAAGACGCCTCTTACCAAAATGTTAATGCTGTGT
Organism: Origma solitaria; assembly: GCA_013397895.1. Taxonomy (NCBI): domain Eukaryota; kingdom Metazoa; phylum Chordata; class Aves; order Passeriformes; family Acanthizidae; genus Origma; species Origma solitaria. The sequence goes on from VZRL01003367.1 coordinate 359,003, forward strand.
TTTCACATCTCACCCTGCACCTCAGGTTATCCAGGTGTGCTGCTGGGAGTATCCACTGGCACCAGGAAATTCCTTGGATAACCTGGGCAGGGCTGCTGGGGAAGGTGGGGATCCTGGGAACACCTGGGCCCCAAGCAGCAGCACCCACACTTTGCTTTTGGGATGTTCTCAAATGGGGACCTGCAGACAGGGAATTCCATAGGCTATTCCCAGGAAAATCCTCTGTCCTGGCCTGTTCCAAACGTCTGAACCAGCCAGAAAAACCTGCTGAAGTGAGCCAGGGCAGCGGGAAGCTTGTTCTGATGCCAGGCTGGGGCCTTGTGCAGAAAAGATTCCCAGGGGAGGATGCACAGGAAGATTTTGTCCCTGCCCTGAGCTGGGCTGGACAACACTTTCTGCTGAGGATTTCACAAACCTGACCAGCTTTACAATGCTGGGCATCTTCCTACTGTGCCACTAAAATAAGATGTATTTCTTATGCCTTCCTGAACACTTGTTTCTACAAAAATGAAAGCTGCCTTGATGTGGGAAGGGATGACTCGAGGAAGCCTCAACACAAACACATTTTTGTGTCTCTTTAGTGCTCCTCGTTTGCTTTGCTCTGGTTAAATACTGCGCCATGTGTAATAGTGGCTGCTTGATTTGGTTTTTATGTTGCACCTGGGTTTACTATATGTGCAGGGAATTTACATTTCTGTGCTCATTATTTCACGATGCGCGGTATGGGATTGACTGGATAAAGTCTGGATCAGAGAAAGGCTGTCGTGTGGTTTTCAGGACACAAATTCCTTGCAGGGTTTGCCAGAAAACCTGCATCAATGTAGGATGAAGTGGTTAATATGTGCCAAAAAAACCCATGAGAGAAGAACATCAGTTCAGAACCCTGCTCTGTTACCAGAAGTGCTCGTGGAGGAATTCAGTTTACAGAACATGGGTATTTGTGTGGATGTGAAAAATTTCCATTTTAGATTGCCAAATTCTATTGAAGAATATAAAAAATGGCCCAAATTTGTTCCTTGCAGTTTTCTATCTCTGCCAATCAAACTCTTGAGCATTTCCAGAAGTCTAATAAAAAATCTTGCCTTCTCTTTTTGGGGCACAAGCTTCCCCTAATGACACTGCTTTTTGCTTATTGCCTTCAGTGGCATTGCTCAAATCCTCAAAAAAGGAACGAGGTCAGAACCAAGATGAACCTGTGGGGGTGGCAGTGACCAGGCTGCAGCACCCAGGCCACCTCCTCGACATCCTTTCAAGCACAGAATAAAAGTTTGTTCCTTACTGCCACAATGATAGGAGTGAAAAAGGACCAGCAGAGCTTCCACCAGATGCAGGGTCTGTATCCCACCATCTCTTGGATGTTGTCATAAAATCTATTGACACCTGGATATGGAAACAAGAAACAGCAGAGAAAAATATCAGGAAACAGAGTCGACTGGAAGCTCAGAGATATTGTCATAAATGATGAGTATATTTGGAAGCTCCACAAAGATCCCAACATAACTTTTGCCCTGCCTGGATGGGAAAAATGTGCAAGCTCAGCAGCACCAAAAATCACCTGTTCTCACTCTTCCACGTCATAACCAATTAATTAGAGACCAGCAAACTTATTCCCATGCAAAATGAGGAAGTTGTACATGTGAAGGTCAGATGCAAGAAACCCCCTTGATTAATTTCAACTCTGACTCTTACTAGAATGAGGACTTTCGGGTAGAATTTACAAGTTCCATTGTAAAAAAACCCAACCCATTCCATCATGAATGGGTCCTGGATGTTTCAGCTTCATTCGTGCACACCCTGCACGTGCAGGAGTGGATCTGAAATCAGAGTGGCTCTCCTGCTGCTGCTCCCCATCAATTCCCAAAGCTGTGTCTCTCACACATTTACGGCTTTGATCTTTTCATGCTCAGAGCCTGGAGCAGATAATTCCAACGTGTGGTTCAAGCCCTGTGTGGACCATTCACTTCAGATCCTCGTGAGTCCCTTCCAGCTTGGGATATTCTGTGCTTCCTGTGGTTATTCTGGTGTACTTTTCCATTTGCATTTGCTGGATCCATCAGCAGTGCCTTTCCCCTATAAAATGCTGCTCCATCCCCTCAGGCCCATCAGAACCAGCGGGAAGGCTCCGGTTCCCCAGCTCTGGAGCAGCTGTGGGGCAGCAGCTGGGGCGGTGCTGATGGTGGGAGCAGTCCTTGGAGGAGCAGACACAGCTCCGGGGTCACAAACCCTCTGAGAGTATCCCACATTCATCCCTAGAGCCAGTCCAGGCTCTGGATATTTCAGGGTGAATATTCCCTAACTCACCAAGGAGCCTGGCTGTCCCTGTGGGATCCTGGAGTGAGAGAATTTCTGCGAAAATGAAATATTCCACAGCCCCAGAGCCCCGAGGCATTATATACCTAACACCTCAGAAGATCCAGGCTTTCCGAGGGAGTGGGGCAGGAAAAGAGAGGAAATTTCACCTTTTTAGTATTCCTGAAACACTTAATGACTGCCAGGCCTCTAGGCAGGGTGTTTGAAAGGCAGCAGCATCTTCCACAAGCCAACTTTGAATTACAGCCACAGAAACCAAGGCCACTCTCAGTTCCACCCTCAGCACGTGCACATTCAAACACAGATCAGAGGATGAATTATCCGTAGGACGTGTAAAAAAATTTAAAAATTAGGAAAAAATAAAGGGAAATAAAATAAAGGGAAGAAATAAAAGGGAAGAAATAAAAGGGAAGAAACAAAAGGAAAATAAAAGGAAAAAAAATACAAACATGTTGTTTACCATAGCACCAGGATATCGAGATGCACTCAAAGAATACAAGGAACAAGAGACTCATTCCGCTGGCAGAGTAGTAGTCAAAAAGCTTAAACACATAGATTCCACCCTAAAACAGAGAAGAAGGAAGCATTAAAATTAGAGGAAGGCCTCCAGCTTCAGAATGCAAGATACAAACTACCAGTGGTGGATAGGTTAGGGGCCTATTAGTGTAAATTAATTAAACAGGGTAAAGTCTTGAGGTCCATGATGACAAAATTACGATGCTTCTGTTTAAACTGCAAAGTTTAATTTCACTTTTTGCCCTTTGTTTAATAATTTAATAATTTCCCTCAAATAGTTTGCAATGCCAACATCCCCAGCTGCCACTTTTCGGACTGTGAGAGTGTGGAGCTGTGCATTTGGTGATCCCCTGAGCCCTGCAGGGGACACACTGCACCCATGGTGCCAAAATCCTGGGCAGCCTTCATCCCTGATGATGCCAGAACAGCCTTGTCTGAAACAGAGGCCAGACAAAGCCAGGAGAATACACACAGATTAATTTATTAAAGGCCTTTAAGGTACAGTCAGGGCAGACAGAGCCTACTCAAGAGGTTACACCCCAAATGGACAGCGAGTCATGAGTTTTTCACATTTTATAAGTTCTGTCCATTCACATATCAGGCCTCAATTCTCCAATCACACCTTCAGGTGATGATGTCAATCACCCCAAGCTTTCTCCCCCAATTCACTGTTGCTTACATATTTTGGGGCTCTGAGGCAGCGAAGTGCCCTTGGATTCCCAACTTAGAGGAATTGTTTTGTCTGAAACGCTGGGAACAGCAGCTTTGGTGCCCTGCATGGAGCCCAGAGCTACACACCAAAACTACAGATACAGAAAAAATACAGAAGCTAAAAACCTTAAGGCATCACTGACACCTCAGTGGCTGGCAGTGATTCCTGGCTGCACTGGGGGAGGGATTTGAGGCATTTGGGACACAAATGCCCCTCCCAGCAGTACCTGAGTGATGTTGGACAGCCCTATCACGTAGGACACGATGCACACCACGGCGATGAAGAGCTCCCGGCGGTTGCGCAGCAGCTTGGGGAACTCATCCACCAGGGCCGTGATGAACCCTTCCACGGTGCAGAACTGCCAGGGAAGGGGGTTAGGTATTATTTATCATTTATTATTTATTGTTCCAGATTACTGCAGAGCACAACGCAGAGCCCGGCCGTGGTAGGACGGTGTTTTGGGGAGGAGGAGTTTGCAATTTTGCCCTTCGCTGGCCTAAGGCTGCAGCCGCTCAACGAGGAATGAAAATTCACTTGACTGCAGTGGAGGCTCTGCTCCTGAATATCCTTGTTTCTGTCTAAAAAGATCTGTGCAAAAAGATTTCCAGCTCGAGAAGCACTCAAAATTCTAAGCTATGAACTGTAGCACTCCCTCTGTGAGCAGAAATTGCTCTTTTTTTTTTGTAGTAAAGATGATAAACCTTCAGTTGACGGTTTTGATGCCTCAATCCTACAAAATACACTTCTTTTTTATGTGATTTACTCACATACAAGAAAGCCAACACACACAGGAAGTCTAAGCAGATCAGCGCTTCATGGAGAAGGTTAAAGATTCTCATATGATTCTCATATGTAGTAAATCGAATATTTTTTGTGTCCCCAGAAAACATTTTAGCTGAGGCTGTGTCCTCCAAATGGAAAGCAGGGCCACACTCCAGAATCCTTCTGTGTGTGTATATTCAGATAAATGTTATCCCTACTGAAATGGTGAGAACCAGAAGGTATGGAAAGTTTTATTAATTTTCAGCAGTGCAATCAGAACTCAACCAAAGCTTACACCTCCTGCAAATTACAGTGTATGAAAGGTTTCAGTGACAGACAGAAAATGCAGAAATCATGACAGCCTGTAGATATATATTCTTTTTAATAATATTGGACCACCTTCCTCAGCTGTTAGTTGCCTAGAGACAAGTGCTTTCAAGAATATTTTTGACCCAATTAATTTCACAGCAGTTTCCCCCCAGACTGAGCAATAGGTTTTACTGTCAAGCCTGAAGCTCACTGAAAAACAAAGAAATAGAAAGTGTAAATTCTCAACTTTCTTTGATCTCCCGGGATAAAATGCCCTCTTGGTGTTTTTGTGTTCACAGCTGAAGTCAGCTTGGATTTACAGAAAATGATGGATTTTCTGTCCTGCAAGACTGCTCCAGTGCTAAGGCAGTAAATCCCATATTCCTTTATGTGCTGGGCAGGCTGTGCTGAGAACTGGGAGGTGCTGGTTTGCCAGCTGAGAGAATAAATGAACACATCTGCCCGGGACTGGTCCCACAAAGTGACCTCACAGCTCAGCAGGCATGAGGGACTTCCGTGACAGAGCTCTCCAAGGATTCCTCGCAAAATGAGGCAGGGTTCTCTCCTTGGCGCTGGCAGTGGGGCTGCTCTCAGCATTAAAATCAGCACTGATTTACAAATGCTTGTGCTGGACATTGCTACTTCTAAGAGCTTTATCTTGTGCTCTGTGCTTTGTTGTTCAGGTCACAATGAACATTTCTAATGATTCCAGGTGTTAATTATTAAATTCTTTAATCTAGACAGAGCATATCTTACTTGGATTTGCAAATACCCTGCTCAGCAGGCAGGAGGGACTTCCCTGACAAAACCCTCCAAGGATTCCTCACAAAATAAGGCAGGGATGCTCTCCTTGGTGCTGGCAGTGGGGCGGTTCTCAGCATTAAAATCAGCACTAATTAATAAATTCTTGTGCTGGACATTATTACTTCTAAAGGGTTTTATCTTGTGCTCTGTTCTTTGTTGTTCAGGTCACCATGAACATTTCTAATGATTCCATGCGTTAATTATTTAATTTTTCAATCTAGACAGAGAATATCTCCCTTGGATCTGCAGAACCCCCAGGTTGAGCCTTCTCATTCCTTTCCAGTGGTCAGACACCATCCAGAGCTTGGGTAAAGACTGAACCAATGAAGTGGTGACCCTTTCCCTTGGGAAGGGATTTCACAGCATGCCGAGACACAGAATGTCCTCAGTAATGACCCCACACCACTGAATTTCCTTCAGATATTCATAAGCTTAAAAGGAAATGTGTGCTGCCACTTTTCTCTCCAGTGCTAAGTTCTGGAGTGGCCTCTCAGGAGCACTTGTGGCATCTAAATCTTGTTAAATATATCTCAGTGTCTCCTACACAGCTGAGCATTGCAAAGGCATTTTTAATACTGTGATTTAACAGGGAATATTTCAGAGGTAAGTCCCTTTTGCTTGCAGAATACACTTTTTGCCCATTTTTCGTGAGCTTCCAACACTTCATGAAAGAGCAAAAAGTGTCTTAGCATCAGTTTTATACTTCATCTTTCCTTAGTGCCTCCTATTTATCTGATCATTCCGGGGACCATCCTGCAGTGAGGTGCACACAGAGAGCCCAGCCTCGTGTCACACAGAGGCAGAAAATCCAGATTTTGATTGTTTCCCCCCAGCTTTACCTGGCTGTCAATGCCGAGCATGAGCAACATGGAGAAGAAGAGGATTGCCCACAAAGGAGAGATGGGCAACTGTGTCACTGCCTCTGGGTACGCCAGGAACGCCAGCCCGGGGCCTGGGGGAGAAATGGGAGAGGAAAGTTCAGTGGGGAGGGCTGGGGCTGGGCTTCTCTGCTCCTGCTAGCTTTGAGGTGTGTTTGGAAGGCTCTGGACGAGGATCTGAGCGGGGATTTTGTGTTTGCTGCCCACGAGGGCAGAGTGAGTAGCTGGTTTTGGAAATGAGCCAGCCAAAACCAAAAAACACCCCCAGACCCCCAACCCCAACCAACCAGAATCCTGTCTGCGTTCGGGGGCTGCTCCTGAGAGACCTTGGCACAGCCAGGGCAGCAATGTCATCCTTGGCTAGGGTTACATCTCCAGCACTGCTCAGCTCTCTCTCCCCTCCAGCACTTATTGACAGCTCTAATCTTTGCTTTGCACCATTCAGAAGAGAAACAGACAGCTCAGAAATGGAGAAGACTCTTTCCAGCATTTCTAGAATTTCCATTTGTTGTTCCATTCCATTCATTCTCTCGAAAGGCACGTTTTAATAAACTCTGTAGTTGTGGACAGGCAAATTTCATTTGTCTCCTTGCTAACCACTGGGTGGGGGCAGGGGGTAGAGTGTTGAAAGGAGAACATAAATTCTTATTTAAAAGGAGTTTTTTTGTTGTCGTGGCATAGCTGGACATCAGGGTCAGAGGGAAAACTGTAGCAAATTAAATAAACACGGAAATAAATCTCATGTGCTTCACCCAAGGAGCGTCTCTGATTTTTCAGTTTTCATTAAAAGCCTGTCAGTGACAAATTGGTCTCACACACAGCTCTCAAACCAGTGGAGCAGGGGCTGCCATCAACACCTGCATTGTCAAACTCTAACGAGGATTTTGAAGCAATTAATTGCTAGCAAGAGCAGATACGATTGGAAAGCCTTCCAAATGGTAGTGCTAAAAGCAAAATAAGCTTCAAATAAATATGGTGATTTTACTCTGTTGCTCCTTTTGATAATACCATTTGTTTCATAAAGCTGTATAAAAATGGCAAAACAACATCTCATGGTGGTAAAAGCTGGCAGCAGCCTCCAAGCTTGCTAGGAGAAGTAGAAGCCTTAATGAAAGGGTCAAATTTTCAAATATCCTTTGCAATTAGTGGCCATGGGCATCTTTCAGAGGTCTGTTAGTCTAGGTACCTTCAAATGGACTTAATGTGATGTAAAAATATTGTTCTCTTTGCAGGTGTAGCCTTTATATAACTCTATCTGTATCAAACACATAAATCCAAAAAGCTTATTTCACACACCGCTGCCTTTCCAGAGCACTTTTTAATAGCAGTGCCTGCCATCATCATTTTGCACCTAATCTCTTTGTACGTGTAATTTATTGAAGATTATTTTTAGGGCTTAAATTCTCTCCTTTCCTAACTCAGGCAATATTTCAGCGGGTTATGTTTGCTAATACAGTTGTACATATTTTGTCCACCAGTGAGTTCCAGCCAAGCTTTGAGTTATCAGATCCCTCCCTGTGGCCAGAACTGCTAAGTGAGTATCTGGTGCACCAGCTGGGTTAGGGCAACCATCTGCTCTGCTGCTTTAAGCTTTTTCAGCTGGAAGACAGACAAGAAACTGCAAGGAATTACCTAATCCTTCCATGGACGTCTCCCTGCCCTAAATAAAATGACTTTCATGAGAGAGTCCCATAAAATAGTTGTAGGTGTGAGCAGGTGAAAAATGGATCTGCCTCGGAGGGGTTGACCTCAAGAAATGGGAAAAGGAATTAAAAACCCAACTGGAATGGAAAATATTAACTGGAATGGAAAATATTAACCACCCCCGAATGGTCTGCCTGGAGAGGGCTGGGACAGTGCTGTCCCTTCTGCCATCAGGACTCTGCAGGGACAGGGAGCTGAGGAGCTCTGAGCAGGGATTTGGAGCACTTACAGGATGCAACCAACGAATGAAAAATAACTGATGCACAGCTTAGAGGAAAGGAGATTGGATACCTGATGCTGCAACATCTGCAATTGGCCTCTTTGTGACATTAGCCATGAATCCCACAATGGAGAAGATGACAAAGCCAGCAAACATGCTCGTGCATGAGTTTATGCAGCACACTATGATGGAGTCCCTGAAACAAAGGGAAGGGGCTTTAAGCAGCAGGGAAAGCAAATGTTCATCTTTTTTATCTTTTTCTTTTTTCTTTTTTTTTTTTTTTTCCCTGTGAAAAGATTTCATGATTCAGGATTTAGGATTTCACAGTTCAGGTTCCTTCTCACGCTGGGCAAGTCTCTCCCACTGGTGCAAATGCAGTTACACAGTATAACAGTTAACATTCAATCCTAAACTTTATTTCAATTATCTGTCTGCAGAGACAGAGCTCCAGCTGAGCCAGGCAAGTGCCACTGCAATATGTGCAGTCATCTGCTTACCTGTAAACATTATTGTGGAAAGGGTTGTAACTTCCAAGGGCAATCAGTGAACCAAGACCCAAACCGTAGGAGAAGAAAATCTGTGTGGCAGCATCCAGCCAAACCTGATTGCAGGAAATAATTTTTTTAAAAATCTGTTTCTGCACTTGAGGAGCAGGTCATATGTCTGAAAGGGGAACAGTTAGGAGTGAAACTTTTGTTTACCGGGAATATTTACCTCAGAGTCTGAAAGCTTACTGAAGTTGGGAGTTATATAGAATAAAATGCCTTCCTTGGCTCCAGGCAGTGTTACACCACGGAAGAACAAGATAAGCAGCATAACATAGGGATAAGTAGCAGAGAAATATACCACCTGATGTGAAGAAACAAGACAGGGTAAGTGTGGAAGGAAGAATGATCAGAAATATTTGCTCCCTGAAAATACTCTAGCAGCAACTGAGGGTGGCTCTTAAAACTGAGGCATTTATCCATGGGAAACTTGGTGTGGGAAGGGCAGTGCCCACAGCAGAATTCCCTAAACACCAGGTCTGAAGGCGAGTGGCTGTTGCTTATTTTCCTGAAAAGGGAGTAGAGTGGACTGGGATGTTTTCACACTTTCTTTTTTTGGCATTTAACCCAGGGAAATCCCAAAAGCACTGGGATTGTGGCTCCAGGCTCCTGCTCATAAAACACCTGGCGGTTTATTTTCCCCACTCTCCCCTCATCTGTCTTACAAGACACAGCTCCTACTCTCTTGCCTTCTCAAAGGTCCTACAAAAAACCCATTCTGAGGCCAGACCCAGCCCTCTTTTTGCCTTGTGGTTTGCAGACAGGAGAAATAAAATGGTTTGCTCTGCGCTCAGCCGAGCCCTGCCCAACACGCAGCTCAGACTGGTCACAGTTACAGCCTCTTGTCAAAAGGCAAAAATCCATTCCTTCAGTGGGAAAAAATCCCAGTCCTCTGCACCAGACCTGAGGTCTCCTAATGCAGCCCTTCAGCTGACGCCAAGCCCCACTGCTGTGGCTTTTTGTGTCCCGGGGATTTCTTCCTGCCGTTTCGGGGAGAGGGAAAGGCACGAGCCCATGTCAGATGCTGCTGCCCTTTCATTTCTGGACAAAGGTCTCTCAGTAATTTAATTGCCTTCAATTGAGTAGTAAATTCCATTTTTCTCTCCCAGCCAGCCAGACCCCAAGAAGCACAGTGTGAAATCCTGTGCGGGGACTTCAAATGTTATCCGAGCCCAGCAAGAGCTGTGCAAGGAATGCACGCCTCTTCCTGAAGCCAAACCACTGCATCCTCACCCCACTGCCATCCAAACCAGCTGGACTATCCATCCCAGGCATATTTTTGGCTGATTTTATTTCTTAGCTGATTTTTTGGCCAAGCCAAGGAGCCTGCAAGTGAACCACCTAAGGCTGCACTCTGACCTAGCTGCAGGGGTGGCAGCTCTTTCAAAAACGTGGGGCTGTATCAAACCAAGAAAACACAAATTCAGTATTTTCACAGGGCTGTATCAATCCAAGAAAACACAAATTCAGTATTATCACAGGGCTGTATCAATCCAAGAAAACACAAATTCAGTATTTTCACAGGGCTGTATCAAACCAAGAAAACACAAATTCAATGTTTTCACAGCTACGCCAGCCAAACTGTCCCAGGCACATCTTACCTCAAGGATTTTCAGAATATTTGAGCAAAAAATGGGCATTTCTAACTGAAAGGTATTGACAGTACTTTTTAATCTTACCTTTCCAGTCCAGCCTACCCCCTTCCAGATACAAAAGTACACCAGGATCCAGGCAATAGCCAGGGTGATTGCCAGGGGCCATCGGATTTGCCCCGGCTTTTCCAAGCCGTCGGTCATTTGGTGCATGTTGCGTCTGCAACGAGCCAACGGAAGGGGCGTTGGGACACAGATTCGGGAGATAAAACATGAAGGGTAACGAGGTGGTCCTCGAACATGGACGGGGAGGGGAGGGGGAAATGCTCAGCTTACTCCCAGAACTCCACCACGGCACTTGTCATGTTGGTGGTGTTGGCGAGGGTGTAGTTGGAGAAGCAGCGGTCGGTGTTCCAGGGGTTCTCACAGTGCTTCCAGGGGAGGGTCTGGGGAAGGCGAGAACCAAAAACCCCGAGTCAGACACTTTTCAGCAGTCGTGAGCTCAGGTGTTGCTCTCTTTGCTGGAACCGACAGCTGAGGGCAGAACTAAAGCTCCTCGTGCTCTGCGGGCACTGATCTCCCCGGGCTGTGACTGCCATGGAAATTATTGAACTTCCTCCTGTGGGAGGCAGATGTGGAAATATTCCTTCCTTTCTTTAACGCAGCAGCCCAAAAGCTCTAGATTCAATGCATTTACCATGAGAGTGTACGGAAAGAGCAGAAAGGGCCTCCTGGAGGTCCTGGTGCCTCTTGTGCAACAAAAGGTAATAGAGGCTATTACTCTGATTATTGATCAGAGATTTTCATTTTCTCCTCAGGTCAGGGGGTAATTAGAAAAAAGATGAAATTTCTATTTGTTACATGCATTTTTTACATGTGTCCATTACATCTTTCAGAAGCTCTGAGGAGCAGAACCTGTTTCTCATGATACCCATCAGAATGAGCCTCATTTGCATTCGACTTAGAGATCCTTCTGATGGCAATTGTTGGAAAATCCTCTTACGGAACTGTTGTATCAGGGCACCGTGTGCTTTATATACAAGGGTAAGAGGCTTCGAGGGAATTAGAAGTCAATATTCATTTAACATGGGCCACAAAAAACACTTCCAGACTCTGCCTGACCTTTCACATCAATAACAATTCTGAGGAGAACAAAGAAGAAATGCTCATGTCACTCCCAGACAGTAATTAATGCAAATTTGGTCAGGGGAAAATTCTTTAAAGCCAAGAACAAGCAAGCACGAATAAAATTTATAGAAGAGACAATTGAACAATGATGCATTAATTATTGAGACTTATGTAAGGATGGCCAAACCCCAGAAATCAGACAAGACTTACTCAGCTGATGAATCACCCTTGAGGGGGAAAAAAAGGCAGCTAAAAATAAAGTAAACAGGAAAGAAAACAAAGCAAAAATAACAACAATGAATGGAAGTTCAGAGCTAATCAAATCACAGACCTTCCATTCCATGGGGGTTTCTTTAATAAACCCCTCCATTACCGAACCGCATTGCAATGATACTATTTCCCAAAGAACTCATGTTTGTGTGGCTGCTATTGAAGGAAAAAATAATTAGTAATGCACTAGAATTTTTCTTGGAGGAGTGACCGGCCTGTAGGCTGGCAGTTTTCTAAATTTCTTGAGGGAAAAAAAGAAATAAAAAGGGATTTTAACAAAATAGATTTTCTGTAGTAAGGATGGCTTATCCTACAGATTTCTGTGCACGTAGTGTTAACCTCGCACGTTTACACTGAGGCAGATTAGTGATCTATCTATATTTTACTTGGCTTTACATGAAACAAACCATTCCCCATCCCCTCTGACACACACTTACAGTGGTAAAGGAATTATACAGGTAGTATATGGCCCAGGAAATAATCACAATGTAGTAAATATTTAGCCAAAAGGACAGGACTGCAGCAGCCAGCCCCACACCTGTAAGGAAAACAAAGAGAAACAAAACTAGGAAACTTTCAATTGAAGAGCTGCAGTTCAGGACAAATCCATCATATTGGGCAGACACCACTTAGGAAATGTTGTAGAAGTTGGAATTTTCACAGTGCCATTACAAAAAGGTCATTATTTGGGTGATGGCTCAGCCAGCCATGAATTCCCTGCCTGTGCTCAGCTCTGCGTGGGGCAGTCCCACCTGCTGCTGCTGCTGAGAGCTTCCTGGCAGGTTTTCCTCACAGAAAAAGAGCAAAATCAGCCCATTCTGTGGCACATCAGCCCCACAGGACCTTGCGGCAGAGGCACACACAGCGAGAATGTGTTCCAAGGCACTCAGCCATGGATCAGGGTGCCTGATGCTCAGCACATACAGGGCTGTATGACATCTCAGACTAAAGAAAGTCGGGATTCCACCATGAGGATGCCTCATCTCTGCTCCTCATGGACACTCCAGGGGTGTTGGAAACCATCCAGGCTGGTGACAGCTGTCCCACGACCCTGAGCAGGAGGAGGCGCTCCAACAATGAGGAAAACGCAAAGCAAGGTTGTGCCAACCCCTGCCAGCAGCAGCAGCTCCAGCAAAAACATTTGCTCGAGAGGAACATTTGCTCTGTGAGAAACAATTTCATCGCTCTGGGCTCTCCCCCTGCTAAATCTCCCAGAGCAAAATTCAATCTCAACAAACCCCCAGCTCCCCCTGCTCTAATTGTCAGCCCTACTGTGTGAGGTGGTTTAGAACACGATGTGCAGCTCTGCCCGGCCAGAATTCAGCTCAGGAGAGTCAAAGGATTTGGGATTGGAAGGGTGAAAAGCATCGTTTGAGAGGTCTGTAGGTCTGTGCAGGACCTGGATTAAAACCCTGGGGTTCCGACAATCAAACCTCAAAGTCAAAGTATGGAGTGAGCTTGTCTTAAGGAATTCAGCATGAAACTGCCAAAAGTGTGCAGCTTTTGAATTTCAGTTAAAAAACCAGGAGATGCCAATCTCTGTGACCTCAGACAAATTTACTAAAGTTTACCAAGTTGCTGTGGGCAGTTCCAAACCTGCTCAGACAACTACTGCTAGGTGCAGTATGGTATTTTGAATACAGTTGATACATTTCTAAAAAAAAAAAAACAAACTAGAAGTTTTTGAAGCTCAAAAATAAGTTTGTTGAGATTCTAATGCCTAAATCTTGCTATTTTTGATGGAGAATAAAAAATATATCCCAGCATGCTTCAAAACCATCAGTTGCACTTCAGAAAATCAGTGTTTTCTCTAGAAAACCGTGGTTTAAATAAAAATAAAAGGCATCAAGAGACATCCTCGCCCTGGCACTTGGTGCAATTTGGAAAGAAGTGAGAAGTAATGCAAATCCATGCTGTACCTTTGAACATTGGAGCAAGCTTCCACACCCCAAGGCCTCCTATAGATGTGTACTGACCAAGGGAACACTCCAAAAGGAACAGGGGCACTCCAGCAAAAATTAAAGTAAGAAAATAGGGAATCAGGAATGCACCTGAAAAGAAATGAGAAAAAGCCTGTTAAAATGGGGGAAAATACAACAGAATTCCCACTGTTTCTATCCCTGTTTTGTATGAAAAGAAACCCGCAGGTTTCTTCTCTCAAGCGTAACTTTTCAAACGTGGTAGTGGAATGCACACAGGAACTTCTGAACCAGCCCCCCAAGAGGTAAAAATAAGGGGGAAAATGCATCTCCCCATCGTTTAAATCTTTTCTGCTGAAGTAAAAAGCTGAAATCCTAAAGCCTGTGGACTTTGTTGCCTCCATCTCTCACAGAGAGCACAAAGGCTTTACCCAGCCCTGGCTGCTTTCCGGCCTTTTATGGGAGCTCAGAGTCAGTGTCACAAACCCCATGAAATCCCCTCAAAACTCAGCCCAAAAGAGAGGGATCGCAGGGTTGGGTGGAGGGCAATGTGCTTTAGTTCTGCTCTGAGGCTTTATGGTTTTTTAAGTTCAGCTGGCAGCTGGGAGGGAGAATAAACTTCAGGGCAGAGCTCAAAGCAGAGCTCCGCACTCTGAAATGGCTCTGATGCTCCTGGATGAGTGGAAAGCAAAAAAACCCCAAAAAATAAAAAACCAAAAATGAACCAACCAAACCAACCAAACAAAAAAAAATCAAAGCAAACCAAAACAAAAACCAACATCCCTCTACCTCCCCCCAAAAATCCCAAACAAACAAAAAACTCAAAAAACCCAAAAAACCAAGCAAACAAAAAAACCCCAACCAAACAAAAAAACCCCCAAACAACAAAAACTCCAAAAAGCCAAGCCAAAACAACCCCCCCAAAAACTAAAAAAACCCCAACCAAACCACAAAAAACCCCAAAACAAAAAACCTCCAAAACAAAAAAAAACAAAACAAAACCCCACAACAAGCAAACAAAACCAAAACCCCCTAAAAAACACCCAAAAAACCAAACCAATCAACTAAAAAAACCCCTAAGCCCCCAAAATTTTAAAAAATCCCCACCACCCCCTCAAAAAAACCCCAAAAAAATCCTCAACCAACACCACCTATATGTACAAAAGAGCTGCTAAACCGAAGTTTGGATGTGTTGGTAATTTCACGGTGACACCCAATCCATAAATTAAAAAAAATAAAATAAAAATAAGGAAATGACAAACGTACCTCCACCATTCTTGCCACAAAGGTATGGAAATCTCCACACATTCCCTAAGCCGATGGCATAACCTACACAGGACATAAGAAAGTCAAATTTCCCTTTCCATGTGTCTCGGTCTGGCAGGTCCGTCTTCTTCTTCTGCACTTTTACTACCAAGGTTTTGGGCTTGTCGTTGGTGATGGAGGCATCGACCTCGGTGGAGATCTGTCCGTCCGCCACCTTGGTGCCGTTGGTGGCCATGTCTCGGGGCTTGGCTGGCGAGGCTCTGGCCGGGCGGGAGATTTCAGCACCAGTCCACGTGGAAAGCAGCTTTGCGGCTCGTGGCGATCCACGCGCGAGCGACGGCGTCACCGGAGAGTCACCGGGGCCTGGAGCCACCTGCGGGACACGGGGACAGCTCAGGGACCCGCGGTGACCCCACAGGTCACAGCAGGGTTGGGGTCTGCCCCAGGGATTCGTGCTGGGCTCAAGAATTCCACCCGACAGCGTGGAATCGACACGGTCCCTCCAAAACAATCACTACCACCCACTTGTTGTATTTTGTCCCTATGAATTTCTTATGGGTCTACAGAAAGAATTTAAAAAAAAAAAATAGAAATAGCAGTTGCCACCTTTAATAGTGGGTTAATAGTGAATTTAGAAAGTTCATTATTAACCCAAATTCACTATTTACGTTTAGAAAGTTCACTATTAATCCAAAATTCAAAACAACCCCCAAGACCCACTTACTATATTTTGTCCCTCTAGATCTCTTACAGGTCTACAGAAGGAATTAAAAAAAAAAAAAAATAGCAGTCGCCACTTTTAATAGTAAATTTGGAAAGTTCACAATTAATCCAAAATGTACCATTAGTCCAAAACAACCCCCAAGACCCACTTACTATATTTTGTCCCTCTAGATCTCTTACAGGTCTACAGAAGGAATTAAAAAAAAAAAAAAAAAAGAAATAGCAGTTGCCACCTTTAATAGTAAATTTAGAAAATTCACTATTAATCCAAAATTCAAAACAATCCCCAAGACCCACTCATTATTTTCCCTATAGAGCTCTTGTGAGTCTACACAAAAATGAACTAAAAAATACCAAGAAACAGCAATTGTCATCTTTAATAGTGTGTTAATACTAAATTTAGAAAGTTCACTACTAATCCAAAGTTCACTATTAATCCAAAACAATCCCCAAGACACAATCATTATATTTTTCCCTGTAGATCTGAGTGTCCAGAAAGAATTAAAAACAAAAATCAAGGAATAGCAATTGTCACCTTTAATAGTGGGTTAATAGTAAATTTAGAAAGTTCACTATTAATCCAAAATTCTCTATTAATCCAAAACAATCCCCAAGACCCACTCATTATATTTTGTCCCTATAGATCTCTTATGGGTCTACAGAAGGAATTTTTCTAAAAAATCAAGAAATAGCAAGAAAAAAGACCAAGAAATAGCAATTGCCACCTCTAATAGTATGTTAATAGTAAATTTAGAAATCTCACTATTAATCCAAAAATCACTATTAATGCAAAACAGTCCCCAAGAGCCATTTATTATATTTTCCCTTATAGATGTGAGTGTCCAGAAAGACTTAGAAACAAAGATCAAGGAGTAGCAGTTGCCACCTTCAATAGTGTGTTAATAGTGAATTTGGAAAGTTCACTATTAATCCAAAACACTCTCCAAGACCCACTCACAGTATTTTTTTCCTGTAGATCTCTTTTGAGTCTACACAAAAAAGAATTCAAAAAATACCAAGCAAGAAATAGCAGTTGCCACCTTTAATAGTGGATTAATACTGAATTTAGAGAGGTCACTATTAATCCGAAACAATCCCCAAGACCCAATTATTATATTTTTCCCTATAATCTGAGTGTCCAGAAATACTTAAAAACAAAAATCAAGGAATAGAAGTTGCCACCTTTAATAGTGTGTTAATAGTAAATTTAGAAAGTTCATAATTAATCCAAAATTCACTATTAATCCAAAACAATCCCCAAGACGCACTCGTTACATTTTTTTCCCCTATAAATCTCTTATGAGTCTACACAAAAATGAATTCAAAAATACCAAAAAATAGCAGCTGCCACCTTTAATAGTGGGTTAATAGTGAATTTAGAGAGTTCACTACTAATCCAAAACAATCTCCAAGACCACTGTTTATATTTTTCCCTATAGATCTGAGTGCTCAGAAAGAATTTTAAAAAAATCAAGAAATAGCCATTGTCATCTTTAATAGTGGATTAACACTGACTTTAGAATATTTACTATTAATCCAAAACAACCTCCATGACCCACTTGTTATATTTTTTCCTTATAAATCTCTTCTGAGTCTACACAAAAATGAATTCAAAACTATCAAGAAATAGCAGTTGCCACCTTTAATAGTGGATTAACGCTGAATTAAGAATGTTCACTATTAATCCAAAACAATCTCCGAGACTCACTTCTTGTACTTTGTCCCTTCTTATATTTTGTCCCTATAGATCACTTACGAGTCTAGAGAAAGAATTTTTAAAAAATTTAAAAAAAAAGGCAGGAATAGCAGTTGCCGCCTTTAGTAGTGGGTTAATAGTGAATTTAGAATTTTCACTATTAATCCAAAACAATGTCCAAGACCCACTTGTTATAATTTTTCCTATAGATCTCCTATGAGTCTATAGAAAGAATTAAAAAAAAATCAAGGAACAGCAGTTGCCACCTTTAATAGTGGATTAACACTGAACTTAGAGAGTTCACTATTAATTTAAAAAAATCTCCAGGACCCACTGATTACCTTTTTTCCCTATAGACCAGAGTCTTCAAAAATAATTAAAGAAAAAATAAATCAAGAAATAGTGGTTTCTATCTTTAATAGTGGATTAATAGTGAATTTAGAATTTTCACTATTAATCAAAGAAAATCTCCAAGACGCACTTATTATAATTTTCCTACAGATCTCCTACGCGTCTACAGAAAGAATTTAAAAAAAAAAAAAAAATCAAGGAATAGCAGTTAGATCTTCAACAGTGGATTAATACTGAATTTAGAAAGTTCACTTATCTAAAATACCTTTCCCTAAAGTGCTCCCAAAGGAATTAAACAATAAACGAGATCAAGCAATGGGACTTAATCCTGGGTAATGATGTCAAGTTTGACATGTGCTCATAATTAGCTGTTAATGTAAGACAAATGGTTCACTAAGCTGAAATGAGGAGCACAGTAAATGCAATGATCGCTCCTCAGGTTCTGCTTCCAGCCATTCGTGCACCTTTTAAAAGACCATTGCTGTTGCTATGGACAGGTTCAAAACCTAAATGAAAGGATAATCAAGGAAATGTGCGTTGTGAGGAATGTCCTGGGGTTATTTCAGTCAGCTCCAAAGTGCTCGTGGCTCCCACAAACTTCCAGAGCTCTGCTTCAGTTGGAAAAACACACTCAACTCGTTTTTTAATGTCTATTGTGACCCATCCACAATCAATTCATTGTCTGTTTTCTCTTAATAACTCCTTTGGCCACCTCAGGCCAGGGCTCAAAGCAGAGCCTGCAGCATGGGGAAGGCAGGGTGAGGAAGCTGCACCTCGTGTTGGTAACGCTGGGCACGAGGTCAGGCAGACATCAGCAATAATATTATTTACAGATGTGTGCAAAGGAACATTGAAGTTATTCACCATTCACTCCTAATTGAAAATGATGGCAAAAGAAACATTGTAAATGCTGTGTTTTCTTTAGTTTCTCATTTCTGATTACTGCATGATTATAATGCTTATTATAAAGCCACGTTCTACTATTAAAAAAAAAGTTTCGGTTGGAAGCTGAAGAAGAATCAGCTGTAGGTGTGCTGGGGTGAGGAGGGATCAAGGATGGTGCTTGTCACCTTCCTTCCTCTCTGCTCCACTTCAAGGTGAGCCTGAGGGAAAATCTATCTGATTTTCCCTTCCACAGCTCTGCTTCAGTTGGCAAAAACACACTGAACTCGTTCTTTTTATGTCTACTGTGACCCATCCACAATCAATTCCTTGTCTATTTTCTCTTAATAACTCCTTTGGCCACCTCAGGCCAGGGCTCAAAGCAGAGCCCATGAAACAGTCGGCAGGGTGAGGAAGCTGCACCACATCTGCCCTTCACAAAGCACCGGAGCCAGATTTCCACATCCCTGCCCAATTCCCTGGACCAAGCCCCACCGTTCTGTCCATGCTCAGCTCTCCAGGCAGGGCATTTCCCGATGCAGGAGGACACGGATCATTCACGGCAGCCAAACGGGCTCCTGTTGGAGGCTGGACCTGGAGCACCTCGGGATCTGGGGCTGCCCAGCTGCAGGGCCACCCAGGGGCAGCTGGAGCCAGCTCCAGATGTGCAGTTTGCCAGCACCATCTGCTGCCCAGCAGCCAGAACTGAGCGTGGCTCTGCAGCCAGCACAGCCTGGACGCAGCAAAACACCAGCAGGGCAGCCTGGTGCTTTATGAACAGCCCTGCACTGGATTGCTTTTGTTGTTGTCATTGCAGTTTGTGTTTGGGCTGGGCTTTGTCATCAGCAGAGCTTCCAAGAGTTGGGAGAGGCTGAGTGTGTGGAGGATGAGTGGAAAAAGAAACCCAAACCAACATGAAATCCCCCTCCAAAAACCCAACGCTGCGTGGAGAGATCTACGTGCACATCTCTGGTTCGTACTGAGGGGGAAATTCCTGCTCCCAGCTGGCACCAGGCAGGGATCTGGGCTGAGCAGAGCTGGGCAACCAAGCCAAGAGGAACAGGGATTGGGAGGAACAGGGATTTGGAGGAAGAGGGATTGGGAGGAAAATGGATTTGGAGGAACAGGGATTCAGAGGAGTATGGATTCAGAGGAGCACAGATTCAGAGGAACAGGGATTCAGAGGAACATGGATCTAGAGGAACATGGATTCAGAGGAACAGGGATTTGGAGGAACAGGGATTCAGAAGGGCATGGATTCAGAGAAACAGGGATTCGGAGGAGCATGGATCTAGAGGAACAGGGATTTAGTGGAGCACAAATTCAGAGGAACAGGGATTCAGAGGAACATGGATCTAGAGAACATGGATTCAGCCCCCACACCTACAGAGAGGCTCTGCAGGTGAGCCCTGGGCATGCAGCCTGCCCTGGCTGCCCCAGCCCTGCCAGGCTCTGCAGAGCTCTGGGTGGGCACAAAGCCTCTGCTGAATGCAGAGTGCAATTCAGTGCAGTGCAAGGCTCCGTGACAAAGACAAACCAGAGGGCTGGGTAGGAAATCTTCCTCAGCAAAGCAAAGAACCTCCTGGGGGAAGAGCCCAGAGCTGTTTCAGTTCCTCTGTGATGCTGAAACTTCCCTGCACACCGCAGCACATCTGTGCCAAGGGCGAGGGGGAGCTGCCAGGCAGCCTGGGGTTTTTTCTATTAAAAGGCTTTGAAAAGAGCAGTTCAAACAATCACCTGTGGAGAGATGCTTTGCTTTATCACACAGCACAAGCACTGCACACACCACAAGTGTCCAAAACCTCACCAGTGGCAAGCCCAGAGGCTCAGCAGAGACTGCTTTGGAGAGGATGGAGGTGGGGACTGAGCACTTTGCTTCTGTGCTGCCCTACCACTGCTGGTGCTGCTCTTCCATCTGGAAGCCACACCGGGGGTTTTCCTGGCACTGCCATCAGTGCGTGGACATCTCTGCATTTATGGTCATACAGCAAATCAGCATCAGACAACGAAAAAATACTTCAGTTCCACAGTTTTGATAGTAGAGGGTTTTCCAAGCTAGGGAAAGTAATTTTCCCCAAGCCTAAGGAATAATGAGAATAAATTACAAGAACAGAAGTAGAGTCTAACCTCCAGCCCACCCTCTCCACACACTGCAGTGCTTCATGACTTACAAACACCAACCTAGGAGAGCCGGCAGTGCAGAGCGAAGATCCTGGGTACACGCTCTCTAATCAGATTAGGTAATATCCCACAGCGCTGGGATTTCAATTTCAAATTGCTCTGACATGGAATGGGACACAAAGACACTTATGTAAGCTCTGTGGGTCGGCCTGGGCAGGAGGAAATACAAATTGCAGCTGTCAGGCAGCGGAGCAGGTACGACGCTCGCTCCCCAGCGCTGGCTTTGTACGAAGAAGATGGAGAGATCCATTAAATAACTCAGCCCTCGCTCCCCCGGCGCCTTCACGCCAACCCCGAGTGTGCTAGGAAGGGCACAGCAGCTTCCCACCACATTCCTCAGGGCACAAAAGAGCTTCCTTGACTTCAGTTACTAGGGCTGCCGAGCCAAGAGCTGAAAGGCCTCTGGATCGGGGCTGGATCCCAGCTGGTTGTCCCGCAGCACCTCCACGCCGGGGAAGAATGGCCCCGCGGAGCCAAGCACACATAGCAGCCAAGGGAGCAGGCACTACCAGGGAAACTGCAACAAAGGCAGGGCCACTGCAGAAAAGCATTTTTCTCTCCCCCAGGCTGCACAAAATGGATTGGAGGAGTTAGGGGCTGGCTGCAGAAAATGAAAGTGAACAGCGATATTGCTGTCATCTTTCACAGGTTTTCTTGCTTGTGGCAGCATAAAGCAGAGAAATTATTTGTGCACAGGCAGCTGTGCAAACATTTCTGCTCAGGATCAGGCCAGTAACCAGGACAGGAGAAGGAAATGCATCAGCTGAACTGTCCAAAGTGCCTAAAGTGGGACATGGAAACTAATTTTTAACATGTCTATAGAAATGTTAGTGTTGAGAAAAGCAGAATTCTCCAATTTGGATGCCTGAAGCTTCTAAAGAGCAGGGATCCAGTGCCAGCTTCTGGAAATCCCAGCTCAGTGGTCTCAAAGTCACCTGTAAAACAGCCCCTCACCAAACTCCAAACAGCACAAATTTATGAAAAAAACAGAACTGCAGAGTTAAACCTGGGAAATCTTCTCTCTTCCGGCACAGCTTTTGAATGCAGCTGTGCTGACAGAAAAGGCATCAGAACCTCACAAGCAGATCTCTGTGCACATCTGGCTCCAATTCCTGTGGGAAGGCACCCAACAGGGCAGGGCAGGGCAGGGCTGCTCAAAGGAGGGGTCAGTGTCAGAGGCAAAAATAATGGTGATCGGTGGCCAAATATCCATCAGGAGGAAGCACCACCATGGCTTGAGCAGCACAGGAAGCTCATCTCAGTTAATTCTCTACTGTTCAAAACCCCAACAATTCCCAGGCATCTCTGCCCTTCTCCGCACAGGACACACTCAAAGCAGGAGAGGCTCCAACCTGAGGCAGATGTCACAGGCCTGAAAGGAGGCTTTGGACCAACCTGGACAAGTTTTGCCATTCCAATAGGAACTATAGCCTGTCCTGCTGCTTCTGCATGCTTATGTTCCAGGTCAATTCATTGTGTCATTTAGCTGATGTGAACAGCCATGGCCAATGTCTCAACCAATTCCAACAGGAGATCACAGTTCAAGCAGGATGGCACAGTTCAAGCTCTGCCCAGCAAATGTTTTTATTTAAAACAAATTTTGCATTGATGTGGAGAATACACTCCCATCTGAGTCCAGTTCCTCAGTGCACCTGGTGCTACAAAAGATGGCCCAAGAAGGACAGAGAGGGAGGATTAGCTCAGTCTAAAGCCTGGCAGAGGAGACCCCATGCTCACATTTCCCACATTGCCAACCTCTCTGATCTTTGCAGCTGACCTCCCCTTTGAGAAGGTGTCAAACCAGATCCCATCCATCCTTCCCAGGCATTTTCCTCCCAGCTGGGTCCCCAAATGCTCCAGAAACATTTCCCCAGGCAGCCAGAGAAGCCAAAATGAGCCCTGGACTCGGAGCAAGGGGCAGGTTTAGGGTCAGGATGGAAACAGAGGTGAAAGCAATGCAGAGGCCCCTGGGCAGCAGCTGGGGCTGATCCAGCTGTGATCCAGCTGTGATCCAGCTGTGATCCAGCTGCTGATCCAGCTGCTGAGGCTGATCCAGCTGCTGAGACTGATCCAGCTGCTGATCCAGCTGCTGATCCAGCTGCTGCAGTGCCCAGGGCCAGCAGGGCACCAAGGGGCGAATTCCTGCTCTGGGCAGCCCCAGGGCAGAGCAGGAGGGCAGGAGAGCAGTTGGGGTTTGGAGCTTTGGCTTTTCCAAGGAAAGAGCCACAGGAGAGGGGAGACAGAGCTGGGGTCAAACCATGGCTGAGACAACGCCTGGGAAGGAACAGCAGAACAGGAAAATGGATTTCTCTCTCTCCCTCTTTCCTACCCCACAATATACTTGGCACAACAGGGACATGTTGGGCGATGAGAGAACCATCACAGCATCACTGAGGTTGGAACAGCCCTGTAGGATCATCACGTCCATCCCTGAGTGACCCAGCAGTGCCAAGCCCACCGTGAACCTCCGGCCCCAAGTGCCACATCTGCACATCTTTTCAATCCCTCAGGCATGGTGACTCAGCCACTCTCCTGGGCAGCCTCTTCCAGTGCTTGACAACCCTTTTGGTTAAGAAATTTTTCCAAATCTCCAATCTAAATCTGCCCTGGTGCAACTTGAGGCCATTCCCTCTCCTCCTGTTGCTGTTCCCTGGGAGAAGAGCATGATCCCCTGGCTGTCCCCTCCTGTCAGGAGCTGTGCAGAGCCACAAGGTTCCCCCTGATCCCCTCTGCTCCAGGCTGAGCCTTTCCCAGCTCCCTCAGCCTCTCCTGGGGCTCCCAGACCCTTCCCAGCTCCGTTCCCTTCCCTGGACACCTCCAGCCCCTCCATGTCCCTGCAGTGAGGGGCCTGAGCTGCCCCCAGGATTTGGGGTGGTGCCTGAGCAGGGCCAGCCCAGGGGACAATCCTGCACAGCCCAGGGACAATCCTGCACAGCCCAGGGACAATCCTGCACAGCCCAGGGACAATCCCTGCACAGCCCAGGGGACAATCCCTGCCCAGCTCAGGGGACAATCCCTGCCCTGCTCCTGTCCCTGCCCAGCCCAGGGGACAATCCCTGCCCAGCCCAGGGGACAATCCCTGCACAGCCCAGGGGACAATCCCTGCACAGCCCAGGGGACAATCCCTGCCCTGCTCCTCACTGTCCTCGGCACAGCCCAGGTCCCCCTTGGCCTCTTGTCCCCCTGGGCACCCCTGGGCTGTGTCCAGCCGCTGTGCCCAGCACCCCCAGGACCTTTCCTGCCAGACATCTTCCCTTCAGGCCCTGAGACAGGACACCAAAGCTCATCTGCTTGCTCCCAGTCCTAGCTGCCCCTAAGGAAACAAATTTCCTTTCCAGCCATGCAGCAGAGCCTGCATGGGAAGGAAAGAAAGAAAATAGTTCCCTAAAAATAGTGCGTCTTGCCTCTCCTAAAAGTGTAGCAGCATTTCTATAGCACTCCTCTGTCTCTCACGGGATGCAGAAATTGCCACAGGAATCCAAAGAAAGGAGAAGGATGTCATTTATAGCCCTGGCTGGGAACAGGCCCACCAGCACCAAGGAGCAAAAGCAGCTGCTTTGTAGTTTTCCAATCTTCACACGCAAGGATATCTCAGCACTTCAGAAATGAAGATGAAACCAGAAAGCCACAGAACATGACCAGAAGTGTTCCTGTTTCTGTGGCACACAGAGACTCCTGAGGAGGTATCTGTGCTCTTTAGAGCCCAAAGCACAGTTATTGACTCCCCCAGAGCAGCTTCAGCTCAGTGATGAGATTTACAAGCACTTTCTGTAGCTCTCCTGGTATGAAATTCACTCTTGATGTAAAAATAAAAAGCTCTAACCTGCAGAAAGAGCGTGTCTCTTACACAGTGTTGCTATCAAGGACATGTTATGGTCAGATCCTTAATAAATATTTATCACTTAATCCTCAAAAAACAAGTTTCATGTTTCTAAAAAATTTACTAGCAAATGTATACCTGTGCAATTATAAGGGATTTGGTAATTAGCCAGAAGAAACAAAAAAAAATTCAAGAAAAGAGAACCAAAAGAGAAATGCAAGATGCAAAATCCTGCAAAGTGCTGGCCACATAGCCCATGGCAAGGTTATTTCTGAAAGACAATGGATTTTGTTCTTCTTGCCACCATCAGGGTCAGGACACAGCAAAACACACTTGTACCACGAGTGCAAAATTATCCTGACAATCCTGGGAGTCTGCTTGAGGCCCATTGCAAACTGCAATATTTTCTTATGAACACGTAATGATTCTCCCTTCTGCACCCTGTGAGATACTTTGTTTAAAATAAGCAATAAATGTCGGAGGGAGATGCAAGCAGAGAGAAGCTTTTCCCACTCCTCATGGAATTATATTTAACTGATAATCAGTCTCTTACAAAGCTTTTATATTGATTAACACCACTTCCCAGTCAATCCCAGCAGCTCTAGCAAGGCTGGGGGTGGCCATACACTATTTTGAGTATATTTTTGCTCAGCTCACATCAGCACAATCTGCTCCTACTACTTTATATTTACACACCACAGCATTTTGGGCCAAACTTGGAATAAGTTTCCAGCAATTTACAACAGAATCAAATGGCTCTGGTTTACTCACAGTAAATTTACTCACACAGTAAATAAGATATGCTTTAGAAAAGCAAGGACAGCATTCCCATATTTATTTGGACTCTTGGTTGCACTCCCATCCATCTGAAGTTTAATGGAGCAGGGTGATAACACAAGTTCCTGCTGCATAAAAAGGGGTTTGCCCATTGCTCTTTAGATTGGTTGGGGGCCATTCTTTAGCCCTAATTGGTGCTAATTGTTGTTGTGCTGACCACAAGGCCTTCCCCAAGAGCCCACAGTGGTTTTCAGGGTAGGAAATGCAAGTGGGGACACCGAGGGGTTTAAAAAAGGTCACAGCTGGTGCCAGTCAGCATCGGGGTTGGTGCTGCCCACAGGTTCCATTGTCCCTCTGCTGACACCCAGGAGATACCCCAGCATTCCTGGAGATACCCCACCATTCCTGGAGATACCCCAGCATTCCTGGTCCATCTCGGCCACAGAAACACACCAAGCACAGATTGAATGGAGCGATGGATTTACTGCCCTGCGCCGAACTGCAGGAATTAAATCCTAACCCACAGGTACTGCCAATCACGAGATTCGCTTCCCTTCTCCCACCAACCTTCTCCGCCGGCCTGGCAGGAGCTGAGGGTGACAAACACCCTGCCCAGCCCGTTCCGCCCCTCTGTCGGAGCTGAGGAGCAGCCACCCCGCTGGCGGTGCCCTGGCCGGAGCACCCCGGAGCTGCTGCGGGCAGGAGTTGGGCAGTTCTGACTTCCTGCCTTGGGCCATTGAGCTCCGCTGGCCCCGGCAGCTGCACAAAGCCAGTCCTTGGAGACACACCAATGCAGGAAGCCAGGGCAGAAAAAGGGAGCAGCGAGTACTCAGAAAGGCAAAGTAATTTGCCCGAGCGGGAGGCTGGAGCGGAATTTAGAGCAGAGTTTCTTTGCGTGCCAGTGCAATCCCTTAACCTTCAATAATAACGCTGCTGCGCTCTCCTAACAGCCTCTTTTCATCTCCAGCATGTACAAATGACTAAGTATGAAAGACTTTTTGCCTTGTGGAAGCAAATAAAGGCAAATAAAAGCACATAAAAGCTCCAGCAAGGATCACAGTCTCGCTCTACGCGAGGGAAAAAAAAAAAAAGTAAATCTCGGTGTAAGTAATTGGGGGTGGTGTTTGTTACTCAATTTTTACCAGTCTCGAAGCTGTGTGTCATTTCTCTCCCCAAAGAAGAGAATGCCCTGGGATGCTGTAGCCACATTTCTCATGAGGGAAAGGAGATGGACAAGGTGGTCCTGCTGCCCTGAAAATGGCCAGAGCAGTGCCCAAATCTGCCCCAGCCAGGTCTGGGCACTCAGCACTTCGGGGTCACCAAAGGTGTTGGAAGCCTGTGAAAACCAACACAGCCTAAATTATTTGCAGCTGCCACGTCCCCGAAGTAAAATATTTCCTCTGGTGAAGACATGATGTGCAAACATGATATCAACCACTCTGCCTGCCTTCTGTACGTGCTGCTCGAGCCCCCGGGGATTTCGGATTGTTTGAGGACTGCAGGCAGCTCCCATCTGGCACTGTGGCATTTTTAAAAAATGTTATTCTTTTGGGTAAGGGCAGGTAGAGCCACATGCCAGAACACATCAGAAAGAGCTTCACTGCAGCCTGAATTCCCCAAATTTAAAGCAGACACTGAGTATTGATCAGCTGCCTGGGGATGGCTCCTGGTTTGTGTCGCTCCCCTCATTGCACCACCAACACAAGAGCCAATGCTGAAGAGGAGCAGCAGCTAACACTCCCTGCCTTGACCAAGCTTTCAAGGCCAAAATTCACAGAATCTGACCCAAACGCAGAGATTTTCACCAGGTGCTCAGTGTTCCTCAACCTCTAATTTCCCCTGCAATTCCCAGTACCCAAGGAGGCCAAATGTGGACCAGATAATGCCTTAAAATGGATCTCTAATTTGGAAAGGCTGTGAAATCCTAATGGTTGAAAAGATGCATCTCCACCATTGCAGGGGTGAGGTGGAGAGGGAGAAATAAAGTTTAACAGTGTTTACAATTCTCTTTATTAGCCTTTAAAAAATTACCCAAGTTTCAATTTCATGCTCAAGTGTGAAGCCACAAGGGCTAGAAAAGTAATCTCTGTCAAGTGATGCTGAAGAAAAATTAGAGCCACAAAGTTTCAAAAGCATTCGTAAAACCAACAGAATTTGGGCTACAAAAATACAGTATTTTTGTGCTGGATGTCTCCCTCGTACTCCTCCTGCCACCTCCAGTGAGTGCTTCTGATTTTGGGGATTTTTGAGTTTCTCTTAAACCTGAGAACGCCGCCTGCAAGTGCCAGGGCCGAGCTCTTGTTCACGGGGTGACATCGCGGCACACGTGAGATCGGATTTGGTCCGTGTGACTGGGCAAGTCACTTCGCATGACATCCGGAGGGGTCTGAAGCTCCCAGACCCACCCACCAGGCAGGACCCACGGAGTTGCACCATCACAGCGAGGGCAAGCGATGGATTTTGACAAACAGAGCTCAGCCCTGCACTTTCTCAGAGCCTGGCTGTGCCACCTCCGTGCGAGCTGAGATTCTTGCACTTTCCATCATTTTATTGCCATTCCTTTTCTTCCCCCCACATCCGCCACCAAACTCTTTCTCCAATTTTAGCCCAACACGAGGCCTGCACTTCCCCGAGCCCGGTGGAGAGGAGGCAGCTCTGGCAGATGCTGTTTCCTGGTTTACAAAGGCTCTCGACTGACAACAGCAGCTGCCAACACTGCTAATCCAAAGGATTCTAATTTTGGGGCTGCCTCTACATTTTAGCTCGTGGCTTCTTTTAAATAGCCCTCCTCTCTGAATAAGAAAAGACTTTACATTTGTGATTCTTACATGCAGTTATCATACAGAGCAAAGCAAACAAAAAAAGGCTGCAGGCACATGCACATGTTAATGCAGTTAAGACTCTTGGCAGGAGGAACTGGAAAAATCCGACCATTTTGGAGGGGGTGCAGTAGAGAGAAGAAAAGCCCTGAATCCGAGGTTACCCTTTTCAGATATAGCTCCGAGCTAAAGCCACATTTTCTGTCTGTTCTGTTTTTTTTGATCCTCAAACTTCAATCCAGACCTTCAAGTTTAAATGGGATTTCAGTCTGAACTAAAAGCAGTTTAAATGGAAACAAGACATTCTTCCCCCCACCACCGCCACCCTGCCAAATCACGAATTTGAAACTGTAATATCGAGGTGCTTTGCAAATCTATAAAACTTTCTGGCTTGAAGTGATAAGGACAAACATTCAGGGGACTTAGTCTGAAGGTAGGAGATAAATAGAACAATTCACTTTCTTTTCAGGTAAAAAAAAAGGAAATATAAAAATAATAATAAAAATAAAAAGCTCGAGATAAATTGGAGCGTTTTGCAAGTGGTCAGTGCACGAAAAGCAGTCCTTGCTGGCTTTGGCTGATGGCTCAATTGCATGACAATAGCAGCAGGACAAGGCTTCACGCCTGTCCCAAAGCATTTCCAGCCTCCCTTGAAGACAAGCTTTGGGGTCAGAGTCTGTTCTGAAGCGCTGGCATCGCTCTGAAGGGAACACAAATGCGTTTGGGGGGATTTTGGAGCCCTGAATCCCAGCTCTAATTCCCGGAACAACAACTCAGCAGCACCTCGAGTCAACTTCCTGTAACTAATTGGCCTTTCAGAGATGCAAATTCTAAATTCTAAATTCTAAATTCTCACACGCTCACAGCAGGAAGGCTCTGCTCGGCTTTGGGGCTCAGGTTTGGGCTGGACAAGGAGCCCCACCTGAGCCAGCTCTGGGGGCAGCCTCTGCCCACAGAGATCTCCCTCATCCCTCTGGAAAGTCAGGCCCTGGGTGAGAGAACTTGGGATCCTTCCTGGAGGGATCCTTTGCACTCATATCTGTGCTGTGGCATTTTATTTATAAGGTCAAAAGTGCACCTGGGTGGTTTTTACCTTCTGACTGGAGCTGGTTTCAATAGATTTATTTTGAATATATCAAAGCATCATAGAAAGGGTTTCCAGCGTGAAGGACGTGCATTGAAAACCATCACTAGAATTTCGGTTTTACCTGTCTGTGGCCTTCCAGCTGCAAAGAAGCTTCAAAGCTTTGCTGCTTTGGTCAAATGAATATATCGATCAGCCTCCTCAGGCATCCCTTGTGCACCCACCGACAATGTTCCTCACTTGGGACCGTCACAAATGCCTGGCTCTCACACCGAGCCAGTCATTTCAAACCAAGAAAAAATATCCACTTTCCTCACCGCAGCATAAACACAGACTAACCATTTTCTGCCTCGTGGAGGGATTGATCTGTGGGGTTATTTTTATTTTCAGCAAACTTACCAGAAGACATCCATGCAGCAGCAGTGACATTGCTGATGACGGCAGAGCAGCTGAGAGGGTCACGGAGCCACGCAGCACCAAATGCTGCTTTCTGTCACGGCTTTCATCAGACACAAAGATAAGGAACCATCTGGGCAACGTCAGGGCTTCGAGGAGAACTCGAGACAATTGGGGAGCCAAGGGTCATTCACACCCTGAGAGCCACTGTCAACATGTGGGGCAGCTTTCCCCTGAGGAGCAGAGCTGGGAGTGCTCAGCTCCTCTGTCGGTGCTGCAGCCACACCGGAGCAGGGGTAAGTGGAATGATTGAGCAGGACCCCAGGGCAGGAAGGAGAGGGAGAAATCTGCAAGTCCCACATCAAACAGGTCATTTGGGTGCCAGCTGTGCTCCTGACAAGGGCCAGGCACAGGTTTGGAGAGATGGCAGAGGTGCTTGAGAGCCTGGCTGGGGACAGGGCAGGTGTTGGCCAAGGGGAAGAGTTCAACGCTCAGTCTGAGCCCACTGACCACCCCTGTTCTAGGGGCACAGCTGCTCATTCCCAGGCAGAAATTGAATTATTGACTCTCAGACACTACAAAACACATTTTCCCTTCATCTCTAGGGTGTATTATCCAGTATAAAGTCCAAGCTGAAACCTTAGGAGGCAAACACCTTCCTTGAGAAGGCAAAGGAGGGAGTTACCCTCCCCCCACACCATTTGTTTGAATAATAAACCACTTGAGCAAAAATATGACACATGGGAGGTAAGTTTTTTTTTCCCCTGGAGGAGATTAGGTTAAGCTTGCCTTTTTTCTAAAGGTACACAGTTCATCAGCAAGAAGTTTAAGGAGGAAAAATGTGTTTTCATATCAGGTAAGAGTGCACACACTGCTTGCCTTGTTCTCAAAATGGATGAGTCTGCAGTGATCTGCAGGACTGACAGCTTTATTTTCATCTGCCTGCCCTGATAGAGCACATCAGGAAACATTTTTCCAGATCCACACTTGAGGATTTGAACATTCATACTGATACCACTTTAATCTCATCTAACTGTATAGAAAAGAAAAGCCCAACCCATTTATATGCATTTAGTGACATCAGATAAAATCTTATTTGCGGCAGCAAATAATTTGATGTGGCTTTTTTCGTTTTTTTTCCCCTTTGGGAGATGCTTTTTCTCCCCCTCAGACTTTCACAGCCTTCCAATTGCAAGGTTTGTGGCACTTGCCAAGGGTGAAGGAATCTAATTTGCTAATTCAATCATCATTTGCACACTAATGACTGTAAGCACATATAAAACCAACATCCAAATATCTGAAGCAGCAGCTATGATGGGGAATACATTCTCAGAGTAAACAAAACCACCTTTCAATTGAAGCATTTAGAGCCTGTGCTCATTTCTGGTTTAGGAATTCAGTCTCTTCCTGGACAGCAGCTCCGTTATTAATGAAATTAGCAGTAATAAAAACACAGATCAAACCTTCCCCCACAGCTGGGCTCCTCCAAGAACTCCAACTGGACCAGTTTTGGGTTAAGGCACCACAAGAGGAAGAGTAATAAACCCTCTCCTTCTCAACCAGTGCTTCAGATTCACCCAAGAAGCCACATTTCTTAGTGCTTCTCTTTAAAATTCCTCAAGCCCCCTAAATTCCAGCCCAGATTAAAGGACAGATGTATGACAATGAACAAAAAACCCAACGTGATCCCACAACAACAGTCCCTGACTTTAATCTCTCTCTGTTGATGTTGCTTTGGGCCAGACCTGGAGTTGATAATTCAGCCTATCAGCAAAAATTCAGTTTCCTGAGGCACATCTGGAGATGCTACGCCTAAGTACCTGTAAAACCTGCCCGTGACCCAGCTGTGCCCTGGCTGGCAGAGAGGATCCTCTCTGGAAAAAAGGAATGTAAAATACACCGCAGAGCACGTTCCTGCCATTCAAACCCTGCAAATGACCCCTCATTTCAGCGTGTCCAAATTGCATTATTGTGCCAGAATTCCTCCAGTGGAGACGTGAGAAGAGTGTCCTCAGGCAATCACAGATGCAATAATCGCCTGCCTTAATTTATTTGAGAAAGCAGCCTGGAAACTGGGACGGCCCTATTTCTTTGGCCCATCAGGAAAATGTGTCTTCCCAGCTGCTTTTGGGTAATGGATGAGGATGTTATCCATCAGCAGGCATCCAGTGTTATTTGGGATGGATTAGCATCCATCCCTCTGCTGCCACACCACTGTACATGTTCCACTCTGTGCTTTTCTCACCATGGATTTCCCTTAATCCCACCAGAGGGGCTCCTTGGGATCGATGCATTCCACTTCCATCAGCATCTCAGGGCTGCCCAGACAACCTTTCCAAGCAGGAGCAGATTTCCAGGTAAATACATGGAACAGATCTTAGAAAAACATGTATTTTCACGCTGGAACAAATTGGGGAGGTATTGATCCTGCACGATGCCTGTGAGTTCTCTCAGCAGCAGCAATTCCTTCTGCCAGGATGTGACACAGAACAGCTTCCAGAGGGCAAAAATCAATGGAGGAACATTTGTCTGTGTTACAGCAGAGGCAGAGGTGAGGAAAGGAACGTGAAATGGCCACAGCCAGGTAAGAGGAACTGATTAACCTGCAATGGGACCCTGCTCCTCCGCAGAAAGATCAAGTTCTCCACGTCACCCAACAGGCACTGGGGGATCAGCAAACACCTCCAAGTGCAGCCTCTGCCCACACAGAGCTCCTGGGGTGGGGAATGGTCAAGTTTCCAGAGGTCACTATGGACTGAAGAAGAGCAGGTACCATAACGCCTGTCCCCTTACCCTCCCAAAAGCAGAGTGCACCGTGCAGTGTCTGAAGGATTTGTCTCACCAATTCCCACGTTTTGGAACGAGCATTTCAGCAGCAATTGGGAATCCACACCCTGCTCCTTCAGAGCTTTTCCCAGCTGAAGTCTGGCTGTGTTGTTGTGAACAACTTCCCTCTTCGCCGGTGGAGTTGGACCAAAAGAGGGGCAGGCTGGAAATGAGCTAAAAATCCAACCAGTGTGCAGGAAATGCTTGGCAGAGAATGAACCTGGAAGGACATAACTAATCCCAGCTCCAGAACAGATTTCCGATGCGAAGCAAGAAGAGCCCTCATTTATTATCAGCTGTGACAATCACCGTTTCTGCTTTTCTACCATTTACTGAATGTATTTAATTGAAAATATCCTCCTTCAGGGTAGACTGAGGGCAGGATGGCACCACTTCCAGCTGCTTCCCAGGCACAGAAGCCCCCGAGTGCTGGTGGGAAGACCCCAGGTACCACAGGAGCAGCCCCAGTGAGCATTTCTGTGCACCCAGCAGAGCACTCCAGCAGGCAGGCAGTGGAAAAGGCTCAGAAATGCCAGCTCAGCTGCCACACACAGCCCTGGTGAAGAAGCTCATCATCTCAGCCACTGCAGCATTCCCAGTGCCCCTGACTCACTGAGCTCGGCACTTGCTTGGCTGCGCTGGCACTGGGAATTTCAGCCCCGAGTCTGTGGGGTCTGCTGCCCTCCATCACTATCTGAATATTAAAATAATTTAGAGGGGCAATGGGGGCACCCAGCTGGAAAAGGGCAGAGCATGGCAGGAACGCACTGAAAGGAAAGGGAATCTGCCCAGCCCGTGTTCCTGGGGCAGGCAAAGACCAGCCTTAGCCCAGGGAATGTGACATTGTTGGCGATGGCATCGCTGTGCCATTGATGGACTCCTGGTTCCTCACTCTTCCATTTCCAGCTGCCACAGCAGCAGGAGGAAAAGGGGCAAAGAGAGTTGGCTCTGCCAAAGGCAAAGTAAAGCACCCCTCTCATCTCAGGAGCTGTGATTATGGACCACACTTTTCATCTGAAAAGTCCATCTTGTGCTCCCTTTCTCAAGTATCTGAAAAGTCTCTGAATTATTCTTCTCCTAAGAGCAGACTGCCTTTCCAAGAAGTATCCTGATCAAGAAAAAGAAATAGGACTCTTTTCCTTCCATTTTCTTCTCCCTTCTTCCCCTTTGGCCATGAAGAAATGACAAATTATGGGATGCCAGGTTCTGACCTGATTACTGAACCAGGTCCTGGGGGATGAAAAATTGAGGTGACCACCACAACTTATCACTGATATCAACTACTGAGATATAATTTTTGGGGGATTTAAAGCCCCAAACCCTAAAGATGCCAGCCTGTTCCTAACCACAAACAGACCTGCTTGCTCAGATCCATCAGTGGGAACTCTCTTCTGCCATCTGATAAGGGAGCAGACAGCCCCAGCTCAGACCCCTTCTCAACTGCAGTGTAAAACTAAACAAGAAACGCTGGAAAAAACCACGTGAAATTTCTTGTTCGGAATGGGCTTTATATTTAACCTTCAATTATATTAACTGTGCCATAAAAGTGAATGCACTGCTGTAATTATACACTCAGAAAAGGCTACTTAAAATCTGAAATGATTGCATTGTTTCATTGCCTCACTGCTTTAGAGTATTTCCTTTTCAAAACATCTCCTATGCTCAGACCAAGGGAAATGTTAAAGGTGACAGGATCCTGAATATCCCTCAGAAAATTGCACTTTCAGGCCCCACAAAGCCAAGAAGAGCTTAATTGCCTGCAACTGCAATTCCAGCCACTGCAAATCATATACAGCTCTCCCATGAAAGCATTAAAAAGCTAAGACTTAATTAGCATCCCTGATTAAATAGCAATTCATACAGCCATTATAGCTTCCAGTTAGGCAGCGCAGAGCTCTGAAAAAGCAGAGAAGGGGAAAAAAACCCCACACACTCTTCTTCCCAATCAAAAAATTCACCTCCACCCACTTTGTCCAAACGTTACCCTGGGAAATGTTCATTATTTACAATGCAAAGGCTGCTGCCAGACACACTTTGAACGCTCCCAGGCAGAGTTTCCATCAGCAAACTTGACCTATGTGAGAGATCAAAGACCCCAGCAGAAATCCTGGCAAAGACAAGCACAAAAAGCAGCTCAGAGAGAGCAGCACCAGCGCTCAGCATGAAAAGACTCCCACAGACAGTCACGTTTCAGCAGCCTGGGGGAGGCAGAGGGGGGTTCTCATCAGAGAAAACCCCACACTGCTGACGGAAGAGAATAGGCATCGCTGGAAGCTGCTCCTGCTCTTCCCTGCTTCCCCTTCACACCCTGGCAGGAGGGGTCAGCCCCTCCTTGGGACAGCTGGGATGGCAATTCCTCACCCCCCGTGCTGTTGGGGGCGAAGGGATGGGAAAAGGGGAGCGAGGGCAGTCCTGGGAGGCAGAGCCACAGCCACAGCCACTGCCACCCTCTCCGTGCTGGGATGGCACAGCCAGGGGTGGCTGGACCAGGAGCTGGTGTTTGGCGGTGTGGAAATCCCTCAGATGATGAATTCCCAACCCCACACTCAGTTACTGAGCTGCTGGCTCTGCCCCAAAGGCGCTGCCCTGGCCCTGCTCTTGCTGGGTTTGGGATGTGCAGACAGAGAGGAGCAGCAGCTCTTGCATGGCTACCCAGGGGATAATCAGGAACCTCTCCTTGTCCCTGGCCAGAGCACACCCTGGCCATGCTCTCCCAGGATCTTTCCAGCCCTTGGGAATCTCAGTTTGTGATGCCAGCAGGACAAATGTAAAAGAAACAGCACCAGCAACAAAGAGAAAAGGAAAGGGAACAAAAGGAAATTAGGAGCCCATGTGCCATGGCCATCAAAGGACAACAGCACTTTTTCAGGACAGGTGGAGGATTGACACTGATCCTCTACCACAGCACAGAGTCTCAGCTTTCAAATCATGAGAACAGATGAATTGTGGCTTTTAGCAATAAGGCACAGGGTCAAGCACTGATCTGGGGTACTACCACACCGCTCCAGGGAGAGCCCAAAACACACTGAGATTTTGGGAGCTGATCTCTCAGAGAGCGGAGAATTGCACTGCAGCAATATTCCACCCCTCACCCAAACTGGAAATCTTGGATGAGTGAAATAAGTCTGTGATGAGGATAAATAAACTGTGATATGACAAGACTCCAGTAAATTAGCCCGAGACACAGAACAATGACAGATGGGGTATAAGAGGAGAGGGAGCTGCTGTATTTAGTGTTTGAAATGTCATTTGGGTACTGCTCACTGCTAATGTGCCTCCTGGGGCTTGCAAAGTCCTGCTCCATTGGCCTTCAGAGAGCCAGAGGTCAAATTTGCATAGAAAAATCAGAATACTCGCTCATATTTGAACATCCCCTCCTTCCTGCTAAAACGCACAACACTCTTAAGTAACTTTCTGGAAAAAATGTGCTCTCTGCAGCCCAGCTGAACAGTTCCTCACATCAGCACTCACACTGCTGTGCCACCTCGAGCATTCCTCATTTCTGCCCCTTGCCCCATTCCACACCATTCCCTTCCCAGAGACCTCGGGGCAGCATTCCTCCCTGCAGAACTGCAGGAAACTCCCTTTTCCCATCCCTTCTAACCCATATCCAGCTGTGATATCAATTGGAGGCATTGGCTGCTCCCTGATGCTCCAGAGCCTCACCAGCCCAGCTCATCCCTGGCTCTCGTTTCCCCAGCTCCGCCAGCGCCGCTGGCTGCTGCTCAGAAAGGGAACCGCCGAGATTTTGGGATCTCCGCAGCCCCAAAGAACTCCAGGCCATCCCCGAGCACACAGAACGCTGCAGAGATGAGCGTGGAGCAGCTTCAGCCTCTTGCACTGCAATCCATGGCTGCTCGGTTGAGGAAAAGATTGGAACAACATATGGTCCCAATTACCTCTGTCCTCCTGCAACCAATATTTGCCTTTTCAGATACAATTTCCCTGTGCTGCTTGGCAGCTCAGCTGGCTCCCCCTCTTCTCCTGAGGAACACACAACGTGCAGATGCTATTTATACACTGGGCAGGATATTTCTGCAACCATATTTTCCCAACAAACCTGGCCTTGTGTCCCACCCCAAAGGTAAGAGTCGTGATCTGGGACTGTGAAAGATGCCTTGGCACTTTCTGAAAAGTAAATGCAGAGTCTTGGCAAAGGCTCAGCTTTGGGAATTGCATTCTGTGGGCCTGTGGCAGCTCTTTTCTAACCATCAGCTGATGAATTCCACCCCAGGTGTGACTGGGAGCCTGTCCCAGGTTGCAGGAAGCTGTTAAATCAAAGAACAAACTTCATAATGAGCAACAGAATTATAAGGCTTATTTCCCGTGGATCTGTCCTCCAGGTATTTTTGTGCTCTTTTTCAGCTCCCAGAATCCCTTCACAATAGCTGGGCTCAACAGGAATCACAGGAGTAAATCTTTTTCTCCCTTTCTCTTTGAAATGCTGGTCAGAAACCCCGAGGGGATACAAGTGGCACATGAAACCTCATTTCCCTCAGCCCACAGCAGCAGCTCGGGAGTGCTCAGTTCCTTCCCATTTAAAAGTTTCCAAGCCTTGGCTGAGAGTCCCACAGCCGCAGGGGTGACGGTGCCAGACACCGACAAAAAGATCTGAAAGGAAGCAAAATGCGGTTTTGGAGTCGTGAGTTTGGATTAATTTCCCTTTGCACTGGTTTTATAAGGTGCGTTGTCACATCAGAGAGCAAAAGTAAAGAAAAAATTTGGTTTGCAAAAAGCCAACTGCAAAACAGCTTCTTCTAGGTAAAAAAACTCGAACCACCACACATGAAAACTGCTACAGAAAGCCTCAAAAATGCCAAATATCTTTCTATCCTATGTCTTAGGGTCCATTTAATTCATGCAATTTGAAAATGAGCCCAACACACTGTGAAAAGCACTTTAAAAACAGAACCCCAAACCCAGCACTATTACGAGGCCCCATATTTATTATACACTGCTGGAATATCCTTGCTCAGGTTATCAATGTCCACAAAAAGCCCCAACCACTGGAATTCTGTAGCCCAGCTCAGCCAGAATGAGAAAGAAAAGAGGTGTTTGCAGCATCCCCGGGCTGAGCACTTGTCCCAGTGCCATGTGCTGCAGGCACCCAGCAATTTGTTTAAAAGCAGAGTGCTAGATGCTCAATAACCCTCCTGGACTAATTTTTCTTACTCTCTGAAAACAATTTTCTGGGCTATCTATCTGGGAATGTCACCTTCCCAATGGGAAGCAAATAACTGCTGCCTCCTCCAGCTCCAGGAGAGCACAGCTGAGCTTTTCCTTTTATTAGCTATCTACAGCAGTGATGGCACAGGAAACATATCTATTTTTCATAACTTTAATCAGCCCTTGATGAGAATTACATGCTTTCCCTCTTTAAACGTAGCTCTGTGCATTTTTCTCTTTACACCAAAATGAATAATTTTGCTTTAAACTGGCGAGATTTCAACACGTTTGAAATGAAGGAAACACCCAAGAAGTTTAACACAGCTGAATAGCAGGAGGCAAACATGGTTCCATGAGACACCTGCCAGGGTTCCATTATTGGAAATGTCCTTTTTTTTTTTGCCTCACTACAAATGCTTCAATTTAAAAAAAGCAAAACATAAAAAAAGCCGAGATGTTCCCAACTGGTTCAAGGCTTCACAGAGATTGAGAGAACCCCAGTGAGCACTGAACTTTTCTGGGTTCAATGAGGAGGAACACCAAGAGAAATATTCCAAGTGTGGAATATTAGAAGTCAGAGAAATGAAATTTTAAAATAAAACCAAAGAGTTACTATTTAGGACTAACATTTCTGCAAATAATGCTGAGCCTAAGGCAAGACCCCTGAGCAGCAATGCCCTGCTCATGCAGAGCTCCCAGAGAAGAGCCGCAGGAATGGGAATAGAGCAGAGAAGTTCCTTCCGCTCCCTCCACTGTCCCTGGCTCTTGGATGGGGAGAGAAGGAAGGGGAGAAGCAGGCAGCAGGCAGAATATTTTCTGTATTATCTATATTCTATATATCCCTTACCTGCCACAGAGAATCACAGGCAGCTCCTCATCCACCAGAGGCTGTCAGAACTTTGTGACCAAAGCCCCTCTCTGCCCCATGAGCCAGGAGTTTGCAGAACTCTGCTCTGTTTCCGTAGAAAATCACTTTTCTATTCACCGATTCAAGGCGGCTGCACAGACAATTTTCCAGTGGCTGGAGCAGCAGCAGAGCTGTCCACGTTCCCCCACAGCAGCCCTGGCTTTGCAAGGTTCCTGCCCCTTTTGTCCCTGGATTTCAAGCTGGGAACACTGTGGTCTCACAGAGCTTTCCAAAGGAGCTGAAAGTGTTCCTGAGGCTGTGCTCCCAGGAGTGCATTCACCCATCCATCCCGGGAGCCCTTCCCTCGGCTCTCGGGGGGCAAGTTCCGAGGGACCGCGAGCCAAAGACTGTTCCCATTGTGCGGGGCCTCAAAGGTCCCGGCCGAGGCTCCTGCAGCCCCAGAAACTCGAGGCTGGAGCAACAGAAGCTCTTTTTGGGAACGCGGCGTTAACCTTGGAAAGGGAAGCGTTCCAAGGGCTGAGGACTGTCCCCAAACAAATCCTGACCTATATAATAGAATGGGTTTTGTTTACCGAGGCATGAGCAGATACTCCTTCGCTGCTTTAAGTGAACAGGCCCAGCGCCAAAGCTATCAATGGAATTATATCTGCTCATGCTGCTGGGAAGTTCTGCTCTTTGCACAGCATTCATTGAGGTGTAAAATGAGGACTTAATGTTACTGGCTTGGACTTGTTTCAAAAGCAATTGCTGCACCTGTTCATACCAAGGCACAAAGTTCTTTATTTTTACCAGAAGCCAAGACCGCAAAACCTGGATTGAAATAACAAAACTGTGTTTTATATTAATCCACATTTCTTTATCCTTCAGTAATCTCCTCCTTTCTAAAATGCGTTTTTCCTCAAGAAATAAAAATAAAAATCCACTTCTGCCTATTAGACAATAAGCAATTCCTTGGCTATCCACATGAACAGAAATCTTTCTGTATCGCACAATACTGAGTGTGAGCAACACATCCCAGCTCCTCTGAAGCTGCATCTCCCAGGTATTAACTAGGAAATGGGGATTTCTCAAGAATAACGCACATCCCAGCTAATCCCACACCCTCTGAGCGCAATCAAACAACAAGTGGAAAAACAAGCCAGATTTCTCCACAGAAAAATCCTCAGTTCTTATCTGCATAGCCCAGATTGAGCGAGGAGCTCTCCCCTGCGATTTAGCTCAAAGCCAATCTAAAGCAGCGATGGACTGACTCCAAACATCCTGCCAGACTGCAGGGACTGTGCGAGTGGGGCCTTGGCTCTGGGAAGCTCTGAATATCCTCAGCCTCCTCCGGGAGCCCGTGGTACTTTGAAGGAAAAGGGTATGTGGCCAAAGGGAGCAAATTTTAACCAGCCTAAACAAACAAACAGCACACCATGGTATAAAGATATCCAGGAAGGAGAGGAATCTTCATCCCCCTGGAGCTGTAAACTTTTGAGTTCAAGGATCAGCTTGGAAGAAGCACAGAAAGGGAGTGATGTGCACAATCTACTGATTTATTGTCATTTTTCTATAAGCAAGTCAAATGCAGCCAAATAGCCAAACCCAGCTCACACACTGCACATGCCTGATGACCTCCAGAGGCTCTTCCCAAATTTTTCTGTGGTGGTGCACCACGAATTTTGGTGATTTCGAGGTCCATCACCTCTACAGGTGGCTCAGAGATCCTGGGAGAAGCTGGGCCCAGGGAGTGCAGCCTCCCCTTGGTAATTGTTTATGTCAAGGCAGCTGCTGTGGGTGAAGCTTTCCATCAAGGGAAGGCAGAATAAATCGTCCTGCCTTTTTTTTTTTTTTGTTTAATAGAGCAAACAGACTCCAAATATTATTTCCTGCTGGTGTAAACATTGGCTGAAGTGCCTCCCACCAGCAGAGGCCACAGTCAGACATCGCCAGTTTTACACTTCCATCATTCCCATCTTCACACCACAGGACCTTTATGTTTATTAAAAGGACGCCCCAGCACAAGTATCAAACTCCCCCAAAAATCCTGAAGGGATAACAACACGCAGGGCAAGTCTGGCACATTGCTTAAGAAGGCAAAACCTTGGCACACTTCACAAGGGCCAATGCTGTTTTCACATTTTTATATCTGCTCTGTTTTTCCAGGTTTATTCAGGAAAAGAAAACTTGTGCAATTCACTGCCTACCTCAGTGAAAGACAAGGAGGAAACTGAGGAAAGTTGGTTTCTCTTATTCTGTGGAAGCGCTTGTGGGTATCGAGTGGTAAAATGAAATAGGCAGAAAAAACAAGCACGGGAGCATTATTGTTCTACAATATTATATGATATATCCAACTCATTCACAATATTTGCCATGAGAATATCAAATATTGGCATGTCATTAAGAATGTGTTGCTAAAAGATCAACACTGGATTATATTAACTAGCGTGGCTGAATGTTTCAAAGGAGCCAAAAATACACACGTGTGCATTTCAGTGGGACTGAGGTGTCTGTCTCCCTTAGACTTCTAAGGAAAGGGAAAAAAAACCTATGCAGAATGATTAATGTCTAGTTTGGGTCTGAAATACCAGGTTTAATGATGTTTTGGGCTAATGGCTGGCACAGACACGGGAAGGGAAGATGCAGATGGGGCAGGAGGGTGTTCCACCTGCCAATCACATCCGCAAATAGCACCACCAGTTTGGAGATCCACTGGACCAGATCCTGAAGCCTTTTATCAGCAGAGAAATTCCCATTACCTGCGAGTGCTCCACACAAGGCAGCCTTCCTCACCTTGCATAATCCAGCTCCTGAATACAAACCACTGCGCCTGACTCTCCCAATATTCCATTTTCATTCTGCACAGCATCCTCCCGTGCATTCAGCAGCTCTTTTCAGGGCTTATCACGGCGAGATGACAAAGTGTCAGCTCCCAGCTCCCCTTGAAGATCCCCCTCCCCGCGAGGATGCCAATTTGAGATCCCACGAGCGAAGGCACGTTCGT
This sequence comes from Origma solitaria, assembly GCA_013397895.1. Lineage (NCBI taxonomy): Eukaryota > Metazoa > Chordata > Aves > Passeriformes > Acanthizidae > Origma > Origma solitaria. The sequence goes on from VZRL01003367.1 coordinate 400,510, forward strand.
GTTCTATCACATGTCAGGAGCCAGAAACAACAGCCTGGAGGGTGCCTTCCCCCCGCTCTGTCAACAAAGGAAGGCTTTATTCCTGGAGTAGCAGAGCTCACAGCAAAGCTGTGAATCCTGACTGCTACATGGCACAGAGAACTCCTGCTCCTGCTCAGCAGAGCTCCTACAAACAAACCCTGATGGGGGAGATGCTTGTTTGCGAGGCATTTAGACACCTTCACACACAATTCATTCAGGAGTGTGCTGTGCATTCTGGAATGATTCCTGGGATGGAATTTCATTCTCATTTTAAGGAAGCTGTCACCATTACCCAAACAAAACGCAGAGCCTTGCTTTAAACTGGATGGAGTTATTTGAATTTGCTGCTCCAGAACTGGAAACATTTTGTGGAAGCAGCAGTGGCATGAAGTAGCTGGAACTGAATTAAAACTGTAAGGAGAATAAATGGAAGCAGCATTCTTTTGTGGTGCCCATCCTCCAGAGAGAACAATAACCAATTCAGCTTTCCTGGGCAAAATAAGGACCCTCCCACACAAAAAGCCACAGCAGCCCAGCTGCCACCCAGTCAACATTTTCTGCTCCCCAAAACCATCTAAAGGCACAGAACTGCATTTTCCACTGCGGTAAGAGCATCGAGGCCAGTGGATCTTTCTGCAAAGATCCCATTTATCTCTCTTCCAGCTTCCCAAATTCCACTCCGAGAGCTGCCCGCTGCAAAAGCAGCCCTCGTTTCTTGCAGCTGTGTGCAAACCCTCCATCTTGAAGGTGGGAACACCATGGGGGAAAAAAACCTGCTGTACAACAAACATTCCAGCTGAGGATAAGGCTTGTTACAAAGCCCTGCAATTCCTACGCAGACACTGCAAATGTCTTTAAAAAAATAATAAATAGACAAAGCAGTGCGATCTTAACCAGCCCAACCCAGCAGAAAAGACGGGGGATGTGGAAAATGCACAGATTGGCTCCCAAAGTGCTTCCCATAAAACCATCCCAGCGTAATCAGTGATACTACAAGCACAGCAGAATGTGTGGCACCCATGTAAATCTCCTTACAGCAGCCATTCTCTGCAGGAACACATGAATACAGCCCTGATGAATAAAACGAGCAGGAGACAGACGTATATTTTGCTTTCACACACGAGATAGGCTGCCACACGTGCCAGATGCTAAGCAGAGTAATCTCTCGTGTCCCAGCACTGCTTCTTAAACAACAATTCTTAGGGGTTTTGCTGTTTGCCTGGTTTGTTTGGGGTTTTTTTTGATGGCTACAGCACCCTGCAGGATTTTTTTGCTCATTTATCCCCCTAATCCAGAAGCAAGCAGTGAGCAGATTGAGTTGAGGTTGTTCCCTGCTGCTGTTCCAACTCTTCAGCTGCAAATTCCTCTCTTGGACCCAACTCCCAGCCCCTGCACCTGCTGGGCAGAGCTGAATGATGTGGAGCAGAGCTTCTCGTTACCAGAAATTAGCAGAGCAAGTGGAATGAACTGGTGCATAAGACAAAAAAATTGCCCAGGCTTTGGTTCCTTGGCCATTCTTTAATCCCAAAGGACCCAGGAGGGACCAAGCAGTGACTATTTCTGCACTGCTGCTCTCGCTGCTGCCAAGAGCCTCCTGTGGGCAGCAAAGGCAGCCAGGGAGGGTGGCCTTGATGGTTCCCATGTGCTTCCCGAGGAAGGGAACCAGAGGAAAATGGTGAACTCTGCTCCCTGGGGCCGCTCCTTTGCAGTGTTCATTATTTCCACGTGCTCCTGTCCCCCGGGGAAGCACTGCTGGCACATCTCTGGGCAGTCACAGCTGTTTTCCCTCACTCTGCACACCTTGGTCCCCCCAGGAAGAAACCTGCCCAGAAATCTGCCTACTTTTATTCTGCTTGTTTTACTGTGAGTTTCGGGGTGTTATCCACCACCAGTGTGGTTTTCAGATTGTCTGCATGGATGGAGGAACCAGCTAATTGTGACATGGACGCAATTAGTCCTCACAATATGTTGTGGCCAAAAATAAGCTGCACGAGCTTTGGAGTGAGTCTGAACGCAAAGAATTTCTAACAACATCTGTGCCACCTTTCGGGAAGGCACATGATTCCCCTGCCCCTCCATCAGCACATCTAGAAATGAAAATAATTCACCTGTAGCCACAATACACCTGGATTTTAACCACCAGGTACAGGCACATTCCCATATTTCCCTGCCATGCCTCAGGCACCTCTCAGCAATCCTTTTTTTAACCTCTTGAAGCAAATCCCAACACAAGCAGCTCTGCCCTTGCAATGAGATTCCGCTGAGGTTTTCTGCAACTTCAAAAATAGTGGCCAAAGGAAAATATAGTGGTCTCATGACAGGAGAACAATCTCTTGCAGCGTGTGTTCCTGGGAAAGAAAACAGCTTTTGTGCTGCTCAGAAGACAAGGCAGCAAGTTCTTACATAAAGAACAAAAGAAACTAAATAGGGTTGCCTTGCTAACACTGTCAGTGCTGGCACAGATGTGAGCTGCAAATAATAGTGCATGTGGGTTTTTTTAAATAGACTTTAAAAAAATGATCCAGGAGATTTTGGAACACATTTAAAGGTCCATCTAAGCATTTTCCAGGTGCGTATTTGTCCATTATTAAACCACTTTGGCTAAGATATACAGACTCCTGTAAAATAAAAAGCATTCTTTGAGGATTTCCATTTCAACCTTCCCCATCCCCAAGATATTACCTCCATCAACGACCCATTTATTTTTATGTAATCTGCATAAAGACGGGAGTAGGATATCATGCAGAAGCTCAATTTTCAATCTACAGAGGTATAAAGTTGTAATAAATCCCACCAGCCACAGCTCAACTCCCTTTCGTGGGAGGAATCCCACCGAGACAAACCCAAATGTTCCACGGCCTCTCCAAATTGCTTTCGAGCGATGTCCTTGAGCACCTCCAATTCTTTATTATTTCCATCAAACCCAATTTCCACTGGGACTACGCCGGTAGTTTATCATCACTCTATAAACCTGTTGAGTCCCTTGGAGACCCTTGGCAACAGCTTCTGTCAATCCAGTGCCTCCCTGGAAACTCGTGTTGTGCAAAAGCAAAACCATCCTCATGCTTGGTGGAAATTGATATCCTCGGAGTGGCTGAATGCAAATGGGGGAGAACAATCCTCTCCCCAGCCCTGCCAGCGTGGCTGGGAAGAGCAGCCATCAATCTCCTCCTCCAGCCAGCCCTGGAGGTGAAATTCTGCCACGTGGCCATGCACTGCCTCCTCTGGAAGGCTGAAAGGCTGCTGGGAGCCCTTAGAAAGGGAATTCTGAGTGCTAAACCACAGACAGTTGCGTTTGCTGGGCTTTGAGATCCAAAAAACCCTCCCTGTGCTCCTCAGGGGAGGGCCCAAAGTGCCAGGGCCAGATCCACAGCCAGGAGAAACTCCTGCCCTGCCTCCACTGCCCTTCCCAAGGCACATGTGTGGCTCCCCTCCCTGCTGTTAGCTCAGAAATATTCCCTCTTGTTCCCCTCTCAACACCACAGGCTGGTCATGGGGACATTATTGCATTCCAGCCAGCAGCAGAGCTTTTGTGCCTTTGGGGAGGGGGCAGCAGCCACGTTTCTCCCAACACCTGCACTCCTACAACCTGCGGAGTTAATTTGCTTTATAATCGCAGCTTCAGTGCAGGGAACGAGGTGGAATTACAGAATGCTGTGCAGCACACCTCAGCAGCAGGGTCACAGGAGGTCAGCCTGAGGGTCACAGGGAAGATGATCCTTGGAGGGTTTTCCATGGATCAGCAACACCGGATTACCTGTCTTCCACATGGCTTTGCTCTCCGGCCCCTCAAAGTCTCCTTTTGCAGAAAAATGCCGTTTGGAAAGATACACTATCAACACAGCCCCTGGCATTAGCGCATTTAGGACCATTTAGGTACAGAAAGTTCCTGGGTGCAGTGCCATGGACTGGCAGACATCCACACCACAAACCACCATAAAACATCAAAAAGCACCACACACCACCACAAAGCACCACAAACCACCATAAAACACCATAAAACACCACAAAGCACCACAAGCCACCATAAAACACCACAAAACACCACAAACCACCGCAAAGAACCACAAGCCACCACAAACCACCACCGAGCACCACGGGCACCCAGGCAGGCAGCTGTGTGTGGTTGCAGACACTCCTGCACGTCCCCACACTAAAGCTGAGCTTTCTTTACAATGGGGCTAGCCCAGCAGTAGCCCAGCTAGCCCACGGACCATCGAGTGACCATCAGTGGCTGTGGCACTGGTGCAGGACGGCTCAGAGTGGCACTGTCACCTCGTTACGGGGACAGCCATCCCCAGCTGGGTGCACAGCACAGGTCAGAGCCACAGCCACAGCTGACACGCGGTCTGTTCCCTTTTCCCTGCCCCGAAGCACTTCTCACCCCCAGAGATGACCCCAAAGCTGCCAGGTGAGCATGGCAGCCCCCCTGGCACAGGGAATGAGAGCTGTGGGGGCACACACACTCACACACACACGATGGGGTGGGTGGGTTTGCACACCTGCACGCACACCTGGCTGCTGCTCCTGACCCCTGCAGGAACCCCAATCCTCCTGCACACGGAGGGAGGGATGCCAGGGCACCCAGGAGGCTCAGCCAAACCACAACGGGATGGACACCACCAGGGGAAGGTTTCACTCAGGCAGAAATCTCACTAATACCTACAGCCATGCCTGATGTCCAGGTTCACTCATTGGGTCACTTTCTGCATTCCAAATGTACTTGGTTTTTAGAAAAGACTAAGGATTTCACCCACAAATTATTGCATAAACTCAGAAAACATTAAAGCATTAGCAAAAAAACCCCAAAATCCCAACCAAACAAAACCCCCTAAGGGTTTTAATTAAGCATACCAAAGTCCACTAGTTCCTTCCTATGCTTAAGTCCTCTAAAATACAACTTTCTGTACATTCCAGAGCAGCTTCCTTGTTACAAACAGGGATCTTAGATGATATCTCAGGTTGTCCTGCCTGTACAAAAACCCCCAAGTCCAGAGACTCTGGTCCTGTACAATCAAGTTTTGGAATTGGCACTAAAGCCAGGTCCTCTGCTGGGATGTGACAGGATTTAAACCCAGAATCGGCAGGCAAGAATAAACTGAGAGGCTCTCTGAGCACCACGTTTGACCTGTACTGAAGAACAAAGTCACACAAACCTGCAAATAATGCCCAGAGGGCACAACAGCCTAGAATTTCTAAATCTGTCCTCTCAGACACATTCCTGACAAACAACACCTCAGATACATTTTAAGTTCCCCATCTCTGCCTCAAGATAAGCATCTTATTACAGCTGCCACAGAAAACCTCCCTAATTCACATTTCCCAAAGTTCCAATACTTTAAAGGCCAATCAGACAAGCCCCAGACTTCCAAAAGCGTGAGGCAGGTATGAAATAACACAGATAATGTCCCAAAACCTTGTAAGGTCAGTAATGACACAGGATTTTCTCTAACAGGTGGCCAATTGCCAGCAATCCTGCTGGAGGCAGGCAGGAGTTTGTGGCATCACGCTTCCCTGGAGGGAAACATGAGAAGGACAGGAATTTAATTTGCATTACCTCATCTGCACAATCCTCAAGAGCAGCACTGGCCCCAACTGCCTTTAGCCAAGTGGATAAAGCACTGAGAAAGCTTTGCTGATTTTTGTTCTGGACTAGAGGAGCAAGAATTAGAGTTTCTGTGTTATTCCAGGACCTAGAACTTTAGGCTGCAAAATTACAGCAGAACCAGTCCTGCTTCGTTCATTTTATTTCCAAAACCCCAACCTCGCCTGAAAAATAGTACCAAGTGTGATCCTGCTCACACAGAATTCCTCCAAGTTAAAATCTTCATGTTTTACCTTCCCCCAATTTGGGGGAATGACCAATACTGCCATAATAATAACAATATTTGTCCCCCTGACTCCCAATGAGTTGCTATTTCTTAATCCCATTATTTTGCACAGCTCTGCCACTAATTAGAGTCGTCCTTGAAAAGCTGGGGAGAAAAATGAACTTTTCAGTGCTACCAAGAGGAGCAATGAGGGGTACAGAGTGGAGCTGTGACACCGTGCAGGTGTCCAGGTGACAGCCACCACAGGAAACATTCTACAGGTGAAAGTTCAGCTTCCTGAGGCATTTTATTGTCCCTTACAAATCAGGACACTCACCTGGAGCACCTCAGCTCCAATCCTTCATTAACTCCAGTTTAACACCCAGGCAATTGGGAACTCCACAAGGAAAGGCTGTGAAGATGATAATTGCCCCCAGGAGTCCTGATTATAGATTATAGATTATCAATTATCGATTATCGATTACAGATTACATAAACATTACAGATTTTGATAAGAGCCCTTTAAAACTCCATCTTTTGGGAACTCCACAAGGAAAGGCTGTGAAGCTGATAATTCCCCCCAGGAGTCCTGACCCTTCTTCCCCATCCCGTGCCCAAGTCAGCTGTTCTCAGAGGAGGAAATTCTCCCCAGACCGAGCCCCGCGGCCGAGCTGCTCTCCCTTGCCAGGTGGAGCACACGGCACCGAGCCCAGCATTCCCAAGGAATCCGGGAGATCTGGCAATCAATATTCTGCACAGATCTCCGCACTACAGCAGTCACATTATCTTGTGTGGCACATGCACCGTTGCCATGGCGACCAGCATCCTTCATCCAGCTCCATTATTATGGCTCTTGGAGGCTTTCAGAATCTCTGGTGTCCAAGCCACGGCTCAGAGCTACTTTGTGCTAATCAGCCTCGAGAACAGACACGAGAGGGAAAGGAGAAAACACAGCAAAGTCTGTTTTTCTAATCTATCAGCAACATGGAAAGCAAGAAGTGGCATGGGAAATACAATCCCAGCAGCGGAGGGGAAGGGACTCTTATATAACCACCTTCATCAGGCGAGACTAACGTGCCGCAGATCCACTACAGCCTGTTAATTCCACCAATTGAACAGCCTGCTCAGCCAGTTTGCTCCTCGGGAGCAGCTTTGTGAGAGGTGTGAGGAAATCGAATCTCCCTGCACATCTATTGTAACATTAATGCCTCTAGAATGGATATCACACAGGTCTTTGTTTTGAAAAAGGGCTCAGCTTGTAACCACCAGCAGCACGGTCCAGGAAAATAATTTGATTTTGACCTTTTTATGATGTCTGCTATTAAAGTTTTAAAGGGCTATTATCAGAATCTATAATCTTTATAGTGTAATCTATATTTGCTTGATATAAACTGTCCCCAGATACCTTAAGCAAGCTCTATCAATAACACCACTTCATTTTTTTTTTTTTGGCATTTAAGCATTTCCACATCAAAGCATTACAGCAACCTCATTATGCTCTGCACAGCTTAATACAAAGTTTCTCTTAGTCACCAACCAGGGAATTTCAGGCAGAAAATAAATAACCTCATTTATTATAGCGACCCTTGACAAATCATCCCGAAGTTGCCAGCCAGGGGTTTTATCCCCGGGAAATACACATGGGTCAGTAGGAACACAAATGCTTTGAAGTTGGAGGGTTTGAAGGCTCCTAAAAAGAGATGTTAAAATAAATAAATAAGGCTCTACACCACAAAATGTCCTTACAAGTGCCAGAGGAGACTGGCAAGCTGCTGAATCCGGCTGAGCTTGAGGTTATTGTGCTCAGCACCTGTTGGGAAAGGACAGGAATTCTTTAAGGGTGCAGGTCAGGGCAGCTGGAGGTAAGCAAGGTCAAAAGCAAGGTCAGCCATTCCCACAGGGAGCAGGGATGGAGGGAAGCAGCTGTGCCCCTCTCACCATCCCCAGAGCACCCAGGCAGCACCAAACCCAATTTCCTGTGGTTTCAAACAGGGCGAGAGCAGGGCTAGCTGAGCTGGGAGCCATCCACCCCTCACTCCAGCCCCAAAGCCAACATTCCACCCCAAACAGAGCCCAGCAGAGTCCTGGCAGCTCCTGCTCCTTCAGGCTCCAGAGCTGACATCACACTTGCAGCACAATTTTTAAACATAAGCAATAAATGTGAAAAACTCAGCTTCTACAGAAAATCAGACCCCCCAAAAAGCCATTTCCTGCTGGCTCATGAATGTGTCAAGCACTGAGGGACAGCCAGTGAGACATACCTGGTCTGCAGCTGCTGCCAGGGGTTGTGTCTGGGTGCAGGTCACAACCCCAGAGCCTCGTGCCCTGCTGGTGCCCCAGCCCAGCCTGGCAGCCAGGCTGCCCCACTGCCTGCTGAGCCCCAGAGTGACCCACTGCCTGCTGCCTCACTGCCTGCTGAGCCCCAGAGTGACCCACTGCCTGCTGCCTCACTGCCTGCTGAGCCCCAGAGTGACCCACTGCCTGCTGCCTCACTGCCTGCCCAGCCCAGGCTGACCCACTGCCCGCTCCTGCTGCCCCAGGCTGCTGTGCCCGTCCAGCAGGCTGGGCTCAGCCCAGGACAGCGAGGAAAGGCAGCATTCCCAGCCCACGATGGAGCTTCCAGGACATTTCAGGGTTTTACACCACAGCTGAAGGCAAGCTGCTCGTCAGCCCTGGGGCAGATTTGGAATTCTGCTCGTGTTCGGCAGCCAGTGCAATCAATGGAATGAAATTCAGGCCATTTGTACCATTTAAGCCCACAAAGAAGCTTAACATATTTAATCATATAGGTTCCTGCTATTAAATAATTTGCAAGAGGAAAAGGCATGGAATTTTCCATCCACACTTTCCCTTTGGAATGTGCATCTGGAGCATGCAGGGCTCTGTTTTTCCTGCTCCTGAGACTGACAAACTCTGTTGATGACCCAGGATAGCTTAACCTGCTCTTCCTTTTCATGTGCTTCCACCCAGGGATGGCTGTTCCCATCCAGTCCAAGCGCAGGCTCTGTGCCACCCTCCTGTGACCAGCAAGGGCTGCTAAAATGGGACTAAAATGGGATTGGGAGGTGAAGGCAGCAGCACATGCAGCTGAGGAAGATGACATTGTGTTACCCTGAAGCCCATCTGCCGGGCTAGAAAGGAACTATCACACAAGAGCAGCAGGATCCTTGAGGAATGATATCTTTTTTCAGAGATGTTCAAACCCCGTTCAAATAATCCCAGTTAATTTTAATTTCGGAAGGTTAGATAGTCCTCAGAATTTTCTCTAATTGCATATTCCTCAGAATAGACTCCTCTGGCTGCTCTGTAATCAAATCATAATTAAAGCATCTGTGTCATTTCATCCATCCCTTCCTGCTATTTGCAGCATTTACAGAAGGCAACAAAGACACAGAATGCAAAATTCCAGTGCCGAGGCCGAGCAGCAGCAGTGCAAGAGCAGGGATTTGTTCTGGTGGGACTGTCGGAGTGCCTCCTGAGGCTTTGAACCACAAGCGAGGAGGAGAGGAGCACCGAGCAGTGCCCCCCTTGCTGTGGCCAGGCTGGAGGCCGTGCTCCATCCCTGGGATCCAGGTTTTTATCCAATTGCCTCCTTCCATCCCTGGGATCCAGGTTTTTATCCAATTGCCTCCTTCCATCCCTGGGATCCTGGTTTTCACACAGCTTCCTCCTTTCATCCCTGGGAGAGCAGCAGGGGCTGCAGTGAGGAGGTGTTAAACGGCAGGATCACCTTGATGGAGGGAAGGGTTTCTCTCTGGCCACTGTGGCGCTTGGCAGGTGAGGCTCCACTGCGTTCCAGCCAAGAACAAACCCAAACTGAAGCAGCAAAGTGATTCCCTGAGCTGTGCCACAGAGTAATTCATCCCACACAGGACTGGTGGTGGTGTCCTTTGTCTTCCAGAGCATCTCATAAATCATATTTCAGAAGAAAAGGGTTTCCATAAACTTTTTCCCTCCAATCCCCACTGCTGTGAAGTGATGGAAACACTCAGCAAACCTCCCTGGGGAAGAGTTTGCACCTTGAGCTCAGTTTTATCTCCTTTACTTCAGAAAGACAGGGGAAAACATCGTAATTCCTCACACAAGCAGAGTTCCGGATCAGACTGGGATAAATTCCTTAGGAATGTTTAGTTTGTATTGAAAGGAGTACATTGATTGGTAAATGGAAGCATCTATTTCTCAAAAGAAAATTTTGTGATATATTTATTCACCACTGACAGGACTTTTCCTTCCTTTCTTCTATGCCAGATTTTAGTCTTGTTCCATGGGTTTGTAACATCACAGACCGAACCTCAGCTGTGTAGGCATTGCTTGAGAAACTCCTGAATACAACTGGTATAAAAAGTACTAATTTTTCACCATAAGCTTTTCATTGTAACGTCATTCTAATGAAACATTAAAATAATTGTTATTTTGCACAGAAAAGATTCCATTTACACAAAGGTTACCCTAAAACAGCACTTCAGACTAAAACCAGCACTCTGAGTTTGCTCCCAACATCACCCTTCTTCTGAAATATGACTTACAACATCATTTAAAACATAAAGATCAAACTTGGAATCAAATCAAAATTTTCCATCTTAGTAATTCACTGGTAGGAATTATTTTAAAATAACTGCTATTTTTGGACAATGAATCCTTTCAGAAACGACTTTGAGTGGAAAAGTGATTTTGGAACAATTGATACCTAAGGATGCTTAATTTAAGTCTTAAATAGAAAGTTTTCCTATCTGTTGGGTGATGTTAACTACAATATCTGGGTTGATTTTATTCATTTCAGGGGGGTTGTTGCTGGGGTTTTTGGTGGGTTGTTGGTTTGTTTTACTTCCCTAAGCAGGCAAGGGTGGCACACTGGGATCACTGCAGATCACTGGGGTTGCTGCAGATCACTGGGATCGCTGCAGATCACTGGGGTTGCTGCAGATCATTTGGATTCCTGTAGGTCACTGGGATTGTGGCAGACCATTTGGATTCCTGCAGATCACTGGGATTCTGGCAGATCACTGGGATTGCTGCAGATCACTGGGATTTCTGGCAGATCATTAGGATTGGTACAGATCACTGGGATTTCTGGCAGATCACTGGGATTGGTAAAGATCACTGGGATTGCTGCAGATCACTGGGATTCCTTCAGATCACTGGGACTGCTGCAGATAATTTGGATTCCTGTAGGTCACTGGGATTGTGGCAGACCATTTGGATTCCTGCAGATCACTGGGATTGGTGCAGATCAATCAAACCCAGGAGCTGTGAGACACCAAGGTGATTATTCCAAGCCCTGCCTTGATCCCAGCTGGAGGCAGAGGACTTGTGCCTGTTCCACCTCAAGGGTTCCCGCACCCACAGGGCTCTGCTGTGCCACCACTGGGCAGCACCTTCTGTCTTCACTTCTGCAGCTCTTGGACAATTCAAATTACTGCAAATTGCATTGGTGTAAAAATAACAAATAAAAAAGAGCCCAGCAAACCAAAGGGCTCCTCAGAGAGGAATCATTTGCTGTTTGTGTTACACCCTGCGACTTTGCTTCTTCGAATTCCTTCACAAGAGAAAGGAGGGCAGAGTATCTATGTAAAAAAAGACTTTAATTATTTTACTTCCTAGTTTATAAGGGACAAATCCTGTCTGTGTTCTGGCAGATTTTTTTCTTTTCCCATCAGTAAAGAAGATCCAGATGTAGATGAGTTTACTTATCACACGACCTTTCCACCTGACTGAATAGAACACATTTCAAATATCCAACTGCCCGTCTTGCCCTTATATAAAGGCTCCCACAAGTGGCCTGTGGAGATTTTATAGATACTATTTTCCCCTAAAGATCTCCATTTAAAAAGAGGAAAAGTCAATGCAATAATCCAGCTGGTGTCCCGTGCTATGCTCGCCCAGAGCTGGGGCTGAAACGCTGGCTCTCCTCACCCCGACAGGCACAGCACTGGAAGCAGGGACACAACACACCTCCTGAAGCAGATTGACTGCGGTTTATTTAACCAGATACCGAACAATCCACCTGTGATCTGAACACGGTCTTGCGGCAGAAAACAAACCCCTAAGGATTGAATTTCTTATTGCTGTTGGCACAGCGGGACCTTGGCTGCACGAGCTGCCCCCGTGCGTGTGTGAGCTCTGTCACGCCGTGAGCACATCCCTGTCCCTCTCTGCTCGGCCACGGCTGCTCAGAGGGGTCAGGGCTGCAGCACCAACCTCGCCCTGCCAGCGCTGGGCAGGCTCTGAGGTGCTCCGTGCGCTTTATGTAACCAAATGTGTCACCACATTAAAAGCACAACCATGCAAATGTCACAGCTGACCATCTAACGTGCGCTTGAAAGGCACAGATATATCCTCAAGTCCAAATTCATTTCTCGTTTCCAACGTTCAAGGCAGGCATGAGTTAGAAGAAATCATGGTAAGGAGAAAATCCTATGATAACTTGAAAAGAAATTGTCACCAAGGATTCTCTTCAGAGATAATATTTTTTTTCCAAATCACTTGTTCGTAGTTGAGTCATCCCAGAAAGAATCTAAAGCTTGTGGAAATTTGTCACTGCATATAGTACAGGGAGTGCAGAACTCTTACAGATTATTTAGAAATTTCCCTTTCGCATCTGGAGCTTGGAGTGCACTTACAGGGAGAACAGATTCAAACACACAGCCAAAAACATCCTCCCCCAGCACCTTCCCACTCGTTCCCACTCCTCATGTTCAATTACTACTCTGTTGGACTTAACAGAGCCATCCACACTGCAGCGCTTCAGCAGGAATGGAGCACCACAAGAGCAATCCGTTCCCTCAGCAAACACATTACCACCAACTCATCCACGCCAACAAATCATTGTTTACTTCTGAAATATGTTTCAGCAGCCCACGGTATTCATCAAACGAGCGAGACTGGGCTGTGCAGCCTCTGAATGTTGTGAGACAGGCTCAGCTTTTAACTTTACCAAAAAACACCGCACGTTCAACAAAACAAGTGGAAATGGCTTCGTTTCTCCCTTTTCCACACGTGAAGCAGAAAGGTTTGCACACCTCAAATACACACTGCCCTGTCTGGAATATTTCAAATTCGCAGTCTGGGAAGAAATTCATGATCACAAAGCTATTTCTGAGGAGAACAATCACCTAAAATTCACGCAGACCATGCTCATATGGACACACATGATAAAAACAACTGTAAAAACCAGCAGTCCGTGCTGATCATCACCAAATGACATCATTTGTGCCTTTAACCTCAGAAGAAACTAAACCCATCAATTCTGCACACATTCCCGACACTCTAAAGATTTAAAACTCTCTTACAAGGAGTTCTCTATGATGGCAATGTTGCTATTAAAACACTTCAAACTTATCAATTCTGTTGCCTCATTAGAAAGATAAATAAATTCTGAGCTGTCTTCAGTACCATTCAATACCATTCTTAGCATGGCAATTTCTGACAGATTTCATCCATTTACCATTAGAACTGAAATTTCTTTTGGCAGCTGAAACAGCTCCTGTTCGCTCTGTGCCCCCTGCAGCACCTTCAGCATTCAGATTCACACACATTAAGTGACTTGATCCTCTTTGAAACCCGAGCCACTTTCGCACCTGCACACGGATTTAATCGGTCCAAGTTTTAAATCACTGCCCTCCGTATCCAGAACTCCACATCTCAAACATAAGCTGCCAAGTTCCTCAGCTTTTGAAAAGACCAGGAGCAGCCACTGTCCCTTTAATGTTCCACCTCGTCTCCAAAAGAAACGTCTTTTTACTAGAGCTCAGTGTGATTCATTGGAATTTGCCAGGCAGGTCAGGAAATCCCCTGAAGCAGAGGAAGAATATTAAGGAGATGGGACATGTATATCAAATCTCATTACTGTTCTCTTCTGAGAATCAATCAGGTGAAAGGATGTGATGATGTCATTATGACATCATTGACTTTGGGATTAGGAATTCAGAGCTACTTAGCAACCAAAGCTGTCCAATACAGGAGTAAGAGATCTAGTGGAAGATGTTATCGTCTGACCCACTTACTGCAAGATAAATATTTGTCAACTCTGATTCCAAGACTTTATAAGAGATGCAATAACTTAAGAGCACCCTCGTTTCAAGTGCAGAATATTAGAAATAAAAGATTCCCTCTGAACATTTCCTGTTAATATCCAAGCATCTTCTTTACCCCATAATAGCTAATATCCATGTTCCTTCTCAGTCATCTTCCCTCTCACCTTCCCATAGATCTAAACCCTAAAAATGCACAAAGAGAAACCTTCTGCTAAACCGACTTTATTATTTTAAGAACTACAGAAACTCAAACCTCGTATAGTCAAGGGAGAGTAATATAATTGCATAAAAATGCAAGCTTAAAAAGCGTGCTTATTTCATTAAAGGAAGCTGAAAATATCCAGTTGATGAGCTCCGGTATCTGTCAGAAATTCCAACCAAAATAAAAAAGAAAAAGCTTTGTGCATGAAAAAAGAATTGGTCACGCTACTTCTGTGGCTATTTCTGGGACCTGAAAGGGTTTGATGCCCGGAATCTATGCCTGACCTGATTTTCTTTAAAGTTCACTCGTCTCCGCTGAAAATACAGTTTAAACGAGTTCTAAAGCAACCGAGCAAAGCTCTCAGATGAACTGAAATTATGACTAAAGCTTTAAATCCATTACCAACAAGCCAGAAACAGAGCACTGGGCTGACACTTGGTGTTTCCGCAGCCGCGCTCCGCCACGGGCGAGCCGCGCATCGGGACGCGTTTTAACAGCAAACGAAAGAAAATAAACCACTCCGCCTTCTGCAAATAACTTTTATTATTGGGGCGAGGCCGGCCCAGCTGTGCACGGCGCCGGGAGCCCCGCGCTGCCGGGAGCGCGCAGAGCCCCGCAGCCGCCGAGCCCGGCTCTGCGCCCGCACGGAG
>VZRL01003367.1:416000-440775 GCA_013397895.1 Origma solitaria
ACACCTGTGCCCAGCTCACTCTCGCCCTCACCTTCCCGCGGGCAGGCTCGAGGATCGTGCCGGGCACAGCCGGGCCGGGATCAGCTCCCCTCAGCCGGGGATCGGCTCTCCCTCAGCCCCCGGGCACCGAATGGATCAAACCAGTGAGACCAGCGAGTGTGGAGAGCTGCTGGAGCTCTCTGACCGCCCCTGGGTCAGGAGTGCCACCAAGCTGGAAGTTGTTTCATTCACGAGTGCTTTGAGCTGTGCTTTGAACGTGGGGAAAGGCAGATGTGTTCCCAAAGCTCCTCACAAATGGCTCAAGTGTAGGCAGATGTGGTCAGAGCGGCCCCGTTGCTGAGATCCTGCTCAGTTCGGGGTTCCCTCAGTGCAGGACTTCCCTGGCCAAGGGCAGGGGGTCACCTGAGCCCCCGTGCTCCCCAGGCACAGCTCCAGCCCAGATCCCAGTGAACAGCAGCGAGAGCAACACAGGCTGCTCTGGCTCCCCGGGTGACTTTGGGAGCTGAGAGCAATGTCACCAGCAGGGACAGCTGCCCAGGGGAACACCTGCTGGAGAGTGCTGTGGGATGGCTTCTCCTGCAGCAGAGCAAGGTTAAAGCAGCCATCAGAGTGACAGAATCAATCCTGCCTTGTCCTGGGACTCACCGCATGAAAACACAGCTTAGAAGGTGAAGTAACATTCACAATCTTTGTCTTAAAATACACCGAACTGGTAAAAAAACAGCCACTGAACTGCACTGACAAACACTTGCGGAGTCAGGAAGGCCCAGCCTCCTCCTCTCCATCCCAAGCAGGCCTGGAGGAGTTTTTGACTTTTACCCCATCAGTGGATCATGAACTCACCCCAAATATTTATTTTCTTAATGTCTAGTGAATTGCTCTAAGTGAATTTAAAGATGGTGTGTGAACTAACGTTGAACACATGATGATCACACATAGAAACATAAACACTGATGTTTATTACGAGAGGCTAAATCCCATAAAATGGGCTAATTACCATTTCCCAACCCGGCTAATTGTGCAGGAGTTGCCAGATTGCTCAAAATCTTCATTGACTTGCTTGCAAGTTTTAATGGAGAAAACATGTCAGCAGAGTTTAGCACTGTCACCCATTAATTACAGGGAGTATTTATGCTGAGAATAATAATTGGATTGCCCTGTAATCCACCATAATAATCAGGAATTTTCTTTGCCCATGTGGCTTGAAAAGGTAATAGCTAATGATATTTGAGCTGATTTATCCAGCAGCAGTGAGTAACTACTGCTCTGGCAGCTCTCTCATTACTTCAGGGTTATAGATTTTGCTACTGATTAGCACTTGATTAGCCCTTGTCTTCATCACAGTCCCATTGTCCTTGCGTTTTGGTTAAGCTTTGCTTCTGATTGACTGGGCTTTTTTAAAATGCAGGATATATTCGCAGTTTAGACAGTTCAGGCAGTTTAGACTTGCTCTCTTAGGACAATTTGACTCTTCAGTTCCCTTGAGGCTGGATCTGGAGCAGGAGAGGTGCCTTTCTCTGGGCTTGGATGTGCCAGGAGACCTGGTGACAGTGCCATGGGGTTGGCTGTCTTTTGCCTCTGCGACAATTTGCTGTGGAAAGGTCAGAACTACTGAAAAAGGTCAAAACTACCTGACCTAGGCACTGGCAGCCATGGATAGAACCATTTCTCACGTTTTTTATGCAGTACTTTAACCTAGATGTATCTCTGCTGGAAAGCTCCAGTTTCGCAGAATAAATTGACATTAAGGGAATCAATTCTGTGAGGGAATTAAGGGAATAAATTACAGTAACAGCCACTAAGGTGCAGATCAAAACCCTAATACAGTGGGTCCCAAACTGTGACCTCCTGGCCAGTGCTGTGATCTGCATTTCAGCAGTGCCCCTGTGGTGAGACAGCAGATTCCACGATCCCTGAATTCAGTTTGATCTGATCCACGAGAGGTTTGAAAATATAAAATAATCTTGTTGTTCTGGTATTAGAGAACAAGTCTTAGGAGAAGCAGCTGAGGGAGCTGGGGTGATTCATCCTGGAGGACAGGAGGGTCAGGGGAGATCTTTCCTGTCTCTCCATCTCCCCGAGTGTAGGGAGGTGGGTCAGTCTCTCTTCCCAAGTAACGAGGGATAAGACAAGAGGACCCAGCCTCAAGCTGTGCCAGGGGATGCTTAGAAAGGAAGGAATCTGTTCTGTGTTTGCAGTGCCATAATGTGTCTTCAGCCTCATTTGCGAGGAGAGCTGTGCCATGGTCCCGGGGAAAAATCTGTTGGAATTTGGGCGTCATGCTGCAGGTCAGGGACTGGAGAAAGACCTGAGCTCTTCCATCCCAGCTCAGAGATGTGGGGGCTGCAGCTGGACAGGTTTGGAAGGCACAGAGATGTGTCCAAGCTAACTTTAAGCGAAAAGCCATGAGATCAAGGCAGGGATTTGAGCCCAGGCTTGTGCTGCTCTTCATACCTCCAGGTGGGACCTGCCTGTCCCCTGAGCACCCTGATCTGAATGCCTTTGTGTGCTGCAAAATTCCTTAAAAATATCCCAGAAAAACGAGCTCCTGTTGAAAGCAGCTCCTGTGAGGGAGGAAAGCTCCGGTTTCCCCCAAGTTTCCCCCAGATTATTTATAAATGTGCCAGGCTTCTCCTGCAGTGTTGGCAAGCTGGTGAGTCAGAAGCTGCGATCTCGGGGAATCTGTTGGGTGCAGGGTGCTGTGCACAGCCCTGGGCTGGGACTGCCTGCTGGCTCCCTCGGGGACATCGTGGGGTGCCATGGGCTCGGCTGCAGGTGCTCGTGAGAGAGAGAAGGGTGCGAGTCTGGAGCAGCAGTGCTGGAAAATCCCTGATATTCCATGCGGGACAGGGCTGTTCATAGGGCTGAGTTGTCCCTGGCAGGAATTCAGTGTCACCTGGACAGTCTGGGCAAGGAAGGTTACCCAGGAGCCATCTCAGCAACCTAAGGGCAATGTTGGGGGTTGGAGGCTGAAACCCTACACATCTTTTCAGTTGGAAAATGAGTGTACACTGGGAGCTGCTCCCTGCAGGGCTGGAGGAGCACAGCAGGGGCACTGATAAGCACAAAACACTTGTTCTGGCAGGTGTCAGACCTGTTGCTGTCTGTGTTTGCAGCAGTTTTAATGTTGCTAACCCCGCCAGCTCCAGGGCTGTGTTTGTAATGCTGCTCCAGATAAAACAGAATGGTGCTTTGATCATTCCATTTGTCAACTGCTTCAGCAATTCCAGAGTGTCATCTTTTTCCAAAAGGTACCTGCTTTTGCTGCCAAAAGGAAAACACATCCTTGTGGTCAGTGTTGGTTGTTTCTTGGTTTTGCTTTTTGTGCTTTTGATATCGGACAGGGATTTACTCCAAGCAGATAAAGATCATGCACTGGGCAATGGACCAGGTTCAAGCAGGAACAATTAACTTTTGCTGCTGATCATTTTCTAAATTGTAAAGGCCTGTGGTCATTGTTGGTTACAAATCCACAGATCTCAGCAGCTCAGTGAGGCCACGGCCAGCCAGGATTTGGTAAGGGATGTCACCCCACACGTGTGACATTGCTGGCTGAGCAGAGAAATGCTCCTAGGGAGGGTTGGAAAGGGATCCAAGGAATCCCAAGGTTCTGGTCAGCATTTTTCATGCAAGGCCCTCTGATATTCTCTCTGTATTAGCTCAGAGACCATTTCCCTCACCCAGCTTCCATCTGAGGAATCATTGCCAAATATTTCTGGGTGACTCCATTGGGTTTTTCAGAGAGTCTTTATTCCATGCCCTTTTCATTGCACAGAGAGGTGTGTTAAGGAGAGCAGGTCCAATGTTCCTGCAGGTCCAATATTCCTTCAGGTGCAGTGCTCCTTCAGGCTCGATGTTTGTTCCTTAAGGCCCAATGTTTGTTCCTTCAGGCCCAATATTTGTTCCTTCAGGTCCAATGTTCCTCCAGGCCCAATGCTTGTTCCTTCAGGCCCAATGTTTGTTCCTGCAGGTCCAATGTTCCTTCAGGTGCAATGTTTGTTCCTTCAGGCCCAGTGTTCCTTCAGGTGCAATGTGCCCTCATGGACGTGGCTGCATTGCAGAGGTTACAGAACATGCACCCTCATTGGAGCTTATAATTAAGCACAGCATTTGGCCAAGTTTGTATCAAGAGCTCTTGGAGCCTTCGGGATGAAATGTGCTATTATGATTATAATTTGCTCTTAATTATCTGTTGATTAAAGCCAGCAGGAATGTGTGTCACTACTCAGAACTAC
Source organism: Origma solitaria (assembly GCA_013397895.1). Classification (NCBI taxonomy): domain Eukaryota; kingdom Metazoa; phylum Chordata; class Aves; order Passeriformes; family Acanthizidae; genus Origma; species Origma solitaria. The sequence continues at coordinate 420,236 of VZRL01003367.1, forward strand.
CCAAAGCTCCCTTTTCACGGGGTCAGGCAGCAATGAAAGCTTTCTGCTGCTTTGGGACAGTTGGGTTTGATATGGAAATATTCAAGCTGTTACAACTGAACTGGTGCTCCTTACACCTTCTGTGAGGATTTATTGGCATCACTCACCTGTTAGGGCTGGGATACAGCAAGAACTGTCTATTTTAATGTTGGGATGCAGTGAGGGACACAACCAGAGGAGCCTACAAGGAAAGTTAAGAAAGTTAATTTTCTAGAACTGGCTGCCCAAACTTCCCCAGGGAGTGCTGTTGAGATCTCTGTCTCGAATACCTCCGCCAGCAGCACCCTCTGTGCTGTGGTGGCTTTGGGAGGACCACAGGCAAACCTGGGCAGTTTGAAGCCTGATCCGAAGTACCCCAAACTCTGTGGGGAAAAGTTTCTTGTTGACTTTGACAATGGTCTTTGGAGCAGGTCCCTGGTGATGATTGTGCTGGAGCCAAGCCACGACGGCTCTATTGGAGCTGTGATTTGGCCTTGACAGAGGATGAGAAATAACCTAATGATTATTACAGCACTTATCTCTGCATTTCTATAGCATTAAAAGGCATTCATAACGTTTTGTTATATTTTTACATCTCAAAGAAAAGAAAGTTGGCTCGAATTGTGTTTTAAAAAATAGCCTACATCTGTCTTGGCTCTGAAGAGCAGTTATTGGACTTTGAGAACATCTGGAAGGGATATAAAACTTGCACACAAGGAGAGGGACTAAGTATAGCCGGGACAAAAGACTTGAACCTCTCATCAGAGCACCCAGCCAAGGGAGAACAGGGACTGGAGAGGCCTTGGATGGCAGAGGAAGTGGCAAAAGCCAGCTCCAGCAGGCACAATAGCTGGGGAGGGGCTGCCAGGGCCAGCATTTCCTGCCGTCCAAAAAAGTTTTCAAAATTTCCTCCTTCAACACACTCTGCTTCAAAGCAGCCCCTCGCATTCAGACTGATTGCACAGTTTATTGATGCAGCCGAGGAGATCATTTGTCAAACGCAGTTAAGGTGATTTTCATCCTGCAAACCGTGGCAGATCAATTTGGGACAAGCCGCGTTTGGTTTTGTTTCCCTCCTGCCAGAACTGCGTGTCGGGCACTTTTTGGGAGGCAGAGGGACCTTGCTGTCTAGGAAGGTGTCACACAGAGGTGGCTGCAGCCACACGTCCCATGGCCCCTGTGGCCACACAAATTTTGGGGAGAAAATCTCCATGGACACAGCACAAGGAGAACTCACTCCTCAAAGTCATGGAACAAAGAGTTCCTCATAGGGATTTTTTTTAACCTTTAAATTCCTTCTTAGGTTATCAGTGAACAGCACAAAGGGATCAGTGAGACCTCAGACCTTTCTCCACTCGAAACACATTATTTGAAAGACATCATTTCCTGATTGCAGGGTGCTTGTGCCAGGATTTGAGGCTGCGCAGACCCTTCTGTAGGGTTATTTTTCAAAAATCTTTCAGAACCAACTCTTTCAGACATTGAAAGCTGGAGAAACCCAACTCAATTCACTGATCATTGCCCTCACAGGGGTTGTTGGATCTCATCTGTGGGAAATGGGCTTAGGGATGCACCAAGTCAATGGAGTGAGTCCTTTTGTACCATTTAATTGAATCTCATCAGCATTTCCTCCTGCTTGTGCAAATGACAGCAGGCTGTGTTTAGGCAGTGGGACTTGCTGAGCAGAAACTTTACGTACATATAAAAATATATCTTTATAAATATATATCTATTTCTTGGTGTGAATGGGGTTTGCTTTCTTGGAGCGAATGAGTTTTGCTTTCTTGCCCCCACAGAGGGGAAATAAAGCACTAAAACCCTGGAAGGATGACTGCAGAAGCACAAGATCCATCCTTCCCCTGCTCCTGACCAGGTTTAAATGCAAGAAGCAACATTTGATTCCCTCTGTCAAGGAGCTTATTCTTGCCTGGGAGATGAAGGCAAAGCTCCCCTCACTCCTGAAACACTTCCCTACAGCCAAGCCTTCAGTTTATGGTGTGCCTTGGAGATGAGGGCAGTGTTTGTTCGAGGCATGACTGACAAATCTGCCTCCAGATTTCACACCTCAGGGAGTTGGATATCACCACAAAAACAAGAAATCAGGTTCTTTTCCCGAAGCACCAAATGTGTTTTTATATTTTTTAAGGATGCAGTAAGGGAGGTGATGCAAAGGATTACAAACTTTAGGGCTAAATGGAAGAGTTTCTGTTTCAAACCAGGAGTATCCCCAAGTGCATATCTGCCCAGGGCCTGATTTTCTGGGAAAAAGGGAATTTCCTAGGGACTAAATCCATGGCACTATCTGGGGGAGCTCTGTGAATAAGAGAGGTGAGAAGAACACTTTTGTTCTCAGCTCGGAGGAGATATTCCAGAAAGTGCCGGAGAACTGGAACCAGGACAAGAAATGGACCCTCAGTGAGATCTGTGCTATTCAGCCACACAAAACTGAGCTAATGTCATCCCCCACTCATCTCCTAACGAGCTCCCAACTTAAAAAAACCACTCACATCAGAAATCTTCAACAGACCTTTGAAAAGGGAGTCCTCACATCCGTGCCAATCTCTTTTTCCCCAAAACCCACATGAGCTGTGCTCTGTGAACTTGTTGATGTGCAGAGCTGAGTAACAGAGCAATGCTAGACACTCACAGGAGTGCTGAAAATACCCACAGGGATAAACCAAACACACCGATAGATTGGTTTGGGAAGAGATTAAACACCAGCAGAGATTTCATTTAGGCTTTGCATTGGAATTATCGAGACAAACCCTTCCCCAGTGAAAGTTCTGCCATCATCTTCTGGTAACTGGACACTCTCATCAGTGTGTCAGGCCTTAATGTCAGCTCAAACACACAAATATTAAAATATTAGCAACAATTTTGTATGTGGAGCCATTTAATGGACTTAGTGCCATTTTAGGAGCCTGCCAGCATTCTGTATTTTCTGCTGGCACTGTGACTGCGTTCAGTGGTGTGTTTGCAATGTCTGTTCAGGACAGTTAGGCAAATTAATTAGTTCTAGCTCAGTAGTGCAATATTTTCAATATTTTAATGTTTCTTTTTATTTCTCCTTCTCTAGTGTGCTTTTTCCTCCAGAAGGATGTGCAAAAAACTCCTGAAGTCACCTGCAGGCTCTGGATTGCCAGCAGCCCCCTGCCCCAGTGGTGCTGTGCTCTGAAGCTTGGCAGCAAGTCCCCTAAAATCACCTCTGTGCCGTGGGGTTTGCCTCTGAACTGATTCAGCTTTTTCCTCCAGTTTTCAAACCTAAGGCAATGAACACCAGAAGGCAACAGGGATCACTTCCATGGGAGCCTGTGGCTACTGAAGTGCTGGGAACAGTGCCATGGGAGGTGCTGTGCTTCGGAAAAAGCCAAACCAGGGCCTGGTGCTGCAGTGAAAGTGGATTTTGTTCTTCCTTGCACAACAGGAAGAACATTAAGTGTCAGTGTTTTGGTCATACTCCACCCCGTGCTGCCTGCCCTGTGCTTTCCCTGCAGCTGGAATTGCTCCCCATGTCCTGCTTTTGGCTGAAACAGAGCTCATTTTCTTCACAGTCCCTGGCATGAGGCTCAGTTTTGGATTTGTGGCCGAGTTTTGCCAACACAGGGATGTTCAAATCACCGGTGAGCAGCACTTCTACACTTGGACATCAAGGCCTTTTCTATTTCTGAGCCCACCAGGAGGGAAACCAGGGGTGCAGGGGAAGCTGGGAGGGTACAGAGGCAGGAGGGATGATCCCACATGTCCAGAGGGACATTCCATGCCCTGTGCCATCATGCTGGGCAGTGCAGGCTGGAAAAAGCGGGTGGGAAACACCCAGAGCTGCGCTGTTTGTGCTCCCAATGACAGCTGTGCAAGATGGGGCTCGGCTTTCCTGGGAGCGGCCAAAGAGCTGGGATGCAGAAAATGAATTCCTTGCCCTGCTTTTTTGTGCTGCTGCTTCACCTCTGCCATCACCTTCACCTCAGCCCATGGCTTTTCTCCCTCCCCTGCTGATCCCAGTCCCCAGCACAACCACAATTCCAGGTGGGGACTGCATCCCACTGCCGCTGGGGAAGCTGCTGCTCCATTTGGGGTAAATATCAGCCACAAGGGCATTGTGCTGGGGATTTTTCTCTCTCCCATACGTGGGATTTCTGTGTGAGGAAGGCCCATCCAGCAGCAGCACAGAAAGCAGGGATAAGAGCAGCTTCGTGCAGCTCCTGGGAATGGCTCCTCAGCCAACACGACTTCAAGTTTGAGGTTGGATTTCTGTGAGCGAGATCTACAAGGGAGGAAGTGAACTCCAGCAGCTGGAAATATATTTTGATTGCACTCTGATTAATTTCCTGGGGAGAGGGTGAGACACTCTCATTTTGCAAAAATGTGCTGCAGTATTTTTTGTCCTCTTCTGAAGTTTTCCAAGCTGTATCCTTGCAAAGACATTGAAGTCCTCCACAATGGATTTTCAGTTTCAAGTTTATTTTGGGACCCGACTCGAACCCAAAAATGGGATATTTGTAGCCCACCAAAACCACATTTTATGAACAGTCTGACCACTCTAATGATCTCTTTTCCAGTGGCCATGGCTGCCTGATAAAGGGGAGACCCCTTGCAAAAGCAGTTCTAAAATCAATTTTAGCTGGAAGAACAGGAGAGAGAGGGGGAAAGCAATTAAGCAGCTATGAGAGAATTGATTTTCACTGAGAGAATAAACAAGTGTTCTGTATTTCTCTGTTGAGTTGTGTTCTGCTGGTGATGGTGATTGTATGGTCCTATTAGCACAGTGTCTCACATTTTTCTGGTTTATTATTATTTGTATAAAATCATTAAAAAAGGATTTCATGTGTTGGAAAAACCCGAAACAAACACCGCATGTGCACACACTCAGGGATACATATCCCAGCAGGAGTTAATGTTAAAAGCACACTGAAAGTCAGCGCTGCTTTTCTATGGATGATAAAAAAAAAAATCAATTTTTAAAAGTCTCTTCAATCCTTACCCTGTAATTTCCTGCTTGCCACACACTCCAGCCCTGTAGCAGAGGCTGGAAAAGCAGCAGCAGCAGCTTGGAAAAGCAAATTTCCCTTCCCAGTGCCATGTCCTCACTGCCCCATCCTGCCACAGGAAGATGGAGAGATAAAAAGGGCAAGTGTGGCCCAGTTGTGTGAGGAATTCTCCCAAAGTGACACCGGGATCTTGCTCCAGAGCAAGAGCACTTTGGGCTGGAATTTGCAGAGGGAAATGTTGGTGTCTGTGCCTGTGCAGAGCTCGTGGAGCACGAGCAGTGTGACATTTGTGGAACATGCAAGCTGGCTATGCACAACGAGGTGCAAACCCTGCAGACCTGCTCCAGGCAGGCTGAAAACACTTCCCAACTCACCCAGAGCTGGTTTGGGTTTCCTCTGACCTCCATTGCACAGTGCAGCTCCGTCAGCCTCACCACAGGCAGGGCTGGAGCTCAAACACTGCAAGTACAGATCTCATGGGGGTTCAGATCAGCAGCTGAGAGTGTGGGGAAATAAATGGTTTACGGACTGAAGAAGCCATGAAATACCTCCCAGAATATCACCAGAAACAGCAGGAAAGTAGCCAGATCTTCCCAGAAACATTGCATCTTCCTCCCTTCACACTCCTCAGCTTGCACTCGCAGTCCTGACACCTCCTCTGCTGTTACGAACAATTTTACAGGCGCTCCAAAATCACCAAATTGTGTTTCTACAACGCCAAAGATTCATTCATTCCACCCTGCAGGCTGTTCCTGGCCCTGTGGGCTATCCAGCACGGACTGTAGGGATTGTTTGGGTTATCCAGCAGGTATCTAAAGAGCCGTGTGGAAGGAGAATTCCCCCAGATGGGAGGGCTGGCATTTGCAGCAGTCTCAGCCGTCCATTGGCTGGTCTGAAGCAATCCAGTGAATTCCTTGGGAGCTGATTTCCCAACAGCTGATGCCTGAAACAGAGGCCAAAACAAATCAGGCGTATAAAATGCAGACAAATTAATTCAAGGCCTTGAAGGTACCTTCGGGCAAGCAAAGTCCCCTCAGGGACGACACCCAAAATGGGCCCGGGGTCCCGAGCCCTTCACCTTTGATAAATTCTGTCCATTAGCACATTGGCCTTAATTCTCCAGTTGCACCCTCAGGTGATGATGTTAACCCCCCCAGGCCTGCTCCCCCAGCTCACAGCTGTTTACAGATTTTTGGGCCCTAAGGCAGTGAATATGTCCTTGAATCTTATTCAGAGAGCCTTGTTTGGCCAAAGATGCTGGGACGGAGGATTTTAGCACTTTGATAGAAGCACAGAACTACAGCAAGTTACAGATACATGAAGAGTAAAAACCAGAAATACTCAAAGGCATCACAGCCAGGTCAGCTGCTGCTGGTGGGAATTCCACGGCGTGGGACACGCTGGGGATGCTCAATTCACTCAGCAGCTTCTCCTCTTGATCCCATCCCACTTGATGGAATTCCCCCTTAAAACTCCTGCCTCACTCCGTTCTGTAAACCAATTTCAAACAGTAATGGACATTTATTCCAATTCTTGCCAGAGAAGCATCACTGGGGCAGTAGTTGCAACACAAATTGGCTTTATTAGTGAGATAGAAAAGTGAAGATTGTTGAAATTTGTGATGTCAAGTGCCTGTCCTCGGCAAATGGGAATAGGATTGCTCTCTGGGAAATGATGAGCAGCAGTGCTCTGAAAATCTGCTTAGTCTTTCAAATTGAGCACCCAGAATTTGAAAAGGTTTCCCATGGATTTTGCAAAGAGAAAAAAAAAGCTTGGAGTCTGTGTTTTACGGCTTTCTTGAATAAAGGCATGACTTCCAAAAATTTCAGATGCTAAGTAGGTGTTAGAAATTATTGGAGGAAGTCAGAGCACACCTTATAAAATGTTGTTTATAGCAGGAAAATAGAAATGTTTTCACCACACTAAAGACATTGCCAGTGTAAAGATAATTTCTGCTTTGCTCTGATAAGAACATTTAAAATAAATGTCCTGTAGGTAAGAGATAAATTGAAAAAACCTAAGCTGATAACGTTAATTAGCTATTCATGTAAAGAAAAAGGACAAATCATTTGAACACAAAAATGTGTTTGAGATTCCAAAGTGTTTTCAGCTTTTATGAGCTGGCATAAAATCCTCGTGAGGCTGGTTTGTTTGAAGAATGATAACTGAGATAAAAATGAACAATGGAGCTCTGGGTTTGAAAGTCAAAGAGTTTGGGATTGATCCCATCCCTCAGAGAGATGAACATGGTGGATCTCACACGGTAATTGTTTGTGCCCTCACCAATGGGCAGGAACACACAGAAGTCTTGTAAACCCAAATCTGTAACTTCCAAAGGTTTATCATCTCCTTGGGAGGGTGAGGGAAGGGAACGGAGGCAGCACAGCTGTTTCTGCAAATGCCTTCTTGCTGCATGTGGGAGCACAAAAAAAAGATATAAAAATATAAATTACATTGCACTGGGTATCTCCTGCTGTCCTGTGGTGCCTGGAGTTCAGAATCCTTTTGGCTCTTTCCGAACCTTCTCGTTTTGATGGTATTTTAATTTTCTGCTAATTTTCCTCTACTCTCCTGCTTGTTTCTGCCTTCCTCAGTCATAAAAGAATGGGCTTGTGCACTCTGAGAAGGGCCAAGGCTGTCAAGCACCTGCTCCTCTTGGTCAGTGTCTGCAGGAGTTCATTCCCACCTCCTAAAAACACCGTTCAGTGTGTCCTCATGGGTGACTCTGACACCAGCCTCACCCCATAATGTAATCATGGCACATATTATAAAACCTTGGCAAGATCAGCAGTTTTTGGTAGCCAGTCAATATTCCTGCTTGTGGTTTAGACTTTTTTGTGTGCTAGGCTACTCTAAGTGGCAAACAGGATCCAGGATGGCAAAATCAAAGCACTGCTTTCATTTATATCCATCTATAATTATCTTGTAGGAAATCTCCTGAGCTCACCCCACATTAAGGAGCCATTTCAGATGACTGAAACTCTAAGTTTCACTAAAGAAAAGATTTGATAAAAGAAATAACCCAATGTTAGCAAAATCTGCTGAATGCTCCTTCTTTAAGGAGAATTCTCCTGGGGCTGGGTCCATCCAAGAGCTCTGTGTGTGGCAAGGAATGGCCTCACTAACCCAATCCCCTGCAATGCTGATGCTCTGATTCTTCTCCCTTTGTTCTGCCATCATATGGATTGGTTTCCTTCAGCCAAGGAATGTGGAACTGGAGATATTCCGCTGTTAAAAATATTTCAGTTTCCCCTTTGGTGACCTCAGCAGCTGCACACACAAATGCACTCATACATGCATGTGTGATGGAAAAACAAATGTGAGAACGTGGTAGTTTCAAAAAAAAAAAAGTTGTCAAGGTTGGTAGTTTTTTGTTTTGTTTTTTTTTTTTTACTGGATGTCAGGAGTTTGTGAATTCCTCTCCAGATGCCTCAGCAGTTGAAGGCATGATATAAATAAGGTAAGGAGTATTTTATACGGAGTAAATGGCTGGAAGAGCAGACTGCAAGAACAGTTCTAGTGGGAAAAAAAAAGCATGTAAGAAATGCTAATCTGAGGGCTGTTAGGAAAAGCACAGGAATATTGAAATACTCAGCATCACTGTAGTAAGAAATCCATGTGGAGGAGGAGATGCAGAATCACAAGGCTCAATAATATTTGAAATATAATATATACTCTCTCTCTATATATATACATACATACATATATATATATATTCTCAATGAAATATATACTCAATAATTGAAATAAGTGAAATAATATATACTCTACAATTGCTCAAAGAGCAGTTGCAGGGCCCTGGCAGGCTCTGGCCCTGGGGACAATGGCATCACCAGCTCCACAATGGAGAGGCCCAGATTGTGCCAAGGCTGTGGCAGGGCTGGTGGTGCTTTGAGCATCACATCTGTCCTGCCCTGGCAGCGCTCCTGGAGCTCCCCAGCAGCATGGGAGCCACCTGGGTATCAGGAAGGTGATTGCACTGAGCCCTGGAAACGCTGCTGCTTGTTCAGAGCTTCCCTGGAGAGATCATTCCTCAGGCAGCATCCCCTGGGAAAACACCCAGCAGGGAAATCAGAGAGCAAAACCTGCCATTTTTAATGGGGGCTTCTTGCAGAACTGGTGAAGACACCCTGGTTTAGGGCTGGGGAGAGACACAAAATTATTTTCCACTACAATGAATTCAAAATGCTGAAATCAAAATTGGAATTTTTCAGAGCTGCCTTAAAAGGCCAGATAGGCATCTACGATTCAAATGAATGGAATTATTTAAAGCAGATTATGTCACTTTCTGTCTTGGAAGCTTTTCCCTAGATCTCACAGATAAGAAAGTTAGCAGTGCTGCTCCCATCTCTGAGTGCGCAATCAAGCATTTCATGTCTGCCATTCCAAATTCATTGCAAAATCCCTTTTTCAATCGAACTAGTGAACTACTCCTCGATAATGTGGGCTGGATCTCTTTGTAAAATGGGAGTATCTGGGCTTTACTTCAAGCAAGGCAAGTTTGGGGATGTTTTGCTTTCCAAAGGACACATCCCCCAAGCACTTCTGGAGCTGTCAGTTGAACGATTTTGTTTCTCTCCAGTCTCGAGGCATCCATGGGAGCAGAACGTGGATTCTGCACACACAGAAAGGTGTTGAGGCTCCTCACAGGCACTGAGGGTTCTGAGGGTGAATCTCTTTGAGCTTTGGGGCCAAACTTTGAGATTCAGGGTGGACAACTGCAGGTGGGATAACACAGAACAAGTCCAAACCCCACCTGCTCTGCTTGGATGCTCATCGGTCCTGATATTTAAAAGAAAGAAAATGGGAGTGAATCATTTCCCTTCCTGTTGTTCCTGAGGAAATAGGCACAGTCTGGAGCCCTGCAATATAAGCCTTGGGATAAGAGGATTGGTTGTCTCTACATTACTGGGGCTGGAAATGCAGTTCTAAGCCCTAAGTAATGAGATATCAGAAATCCTATTAGAAACCCTATGGTTAAACATGAAACAGGAATCCCATTGAGCAGACAGCTGGTGAAATGGCAGTGGCAAAGCCATCTCCGAGCTCGCTAGCAACTGAAACAATCAGGAACAGATCTGGGAGCTAAAACAATGGAACTCTGAAAGGAAATCAGGTGGGGCTGCTCGCCGTGAATCACACACGGGGTGATGGTTGTTCATCAGAGGGAAAAAAGGAAAAGCTCCTTTAAATGGTGGGGATCCCTGTGTATGGCAGCCAGGGCTGCCCTGGAGCTGCACTTTGTCCCCAGCCCTCCTTGTCGGTGAGAGCCAGGCCCAGCTCAGCCTCTCCTGCTCGGGAGAAGGGAGTTCCCCTCCCTCAGTGCATCCCAGGAACATCCTGATAGCTCCTGCCCTGCTGTGTCCCTCCAGGAGATCCTGCCATGGTCCCACAGGGGTCAGGGCTTGGGGAGAGGCTGCTCCCATCGAGTGTCCCTGGAGCAACCCCCACTCAAATGTCCCCTGTCCCTGCCCTTTCTCAGTCCTCACCCTCAGTGGCTCCTCACCCTCCCCAGGTGACACAGAGGTGACACCCCCTGCTCATGTCCCCTGCCTGTCCTTCCCAGGGAGCCCCACCCTTCCATCCCACCCCTGCAGCCACAGGAGCCACAGAAAATACATTTTTACTATCAAATATCCCAAAACACGGACATGGTTTCCATTTTCTACCCTCCTCCTCATGAGAGAAAGCTCTGTTGGTATGGCAATGCTTTCCCACGGCCAACAACTCTCCCCAGACTCATTTCCTTTTCCAAACACAGCCTCTTGTTGTCAGTATTGTCCTGTGGCCCTCCAGGGAAATGTACACTCCTGTTGGATATGAATAAACCTGAGAATCTCTCAGTTCCCTGAGACTGTCACAGAGAAGGAGTAACTTGCTGCCTACCTGAGGTCAATATTAAAATTATTTCGTGCTGGATGGAGTGAAAAGGAGGAGGTGACAGAGTTGGCTTTGTCTCTGATGATTTTTTGGAATTTGATTGTAGGCAATGTTAAAATTTAACAAGGCTTTGGTGTCTGCGTGTGAGAGGGGCAGGGCAGCAGCACGGAACAGCTCAGCAAGGGCAAACAGACCTCGGCAGGGATCCCTGCCCTGTGTGTGCACAAACCAGGAAAAATCCATGGAAGTATTTACAAAGTATGGAGGGCAACCCACCAGAAACGGAGAGGTGCCCTGAGTTTAGGGGTTTTTAGTGTTTAATCACAAATTCTCTAATCCCAGCTGGTGACTGGATTGTGTTCAAAGATGTGTGATCCCAAATTCAGATTTAAATGGTGCCACTGTTGGCAGAAATTGTCACTTGACTCTTAAAATGCCCTTTGTCTCAGCCCTGTCCTGTGGCTGGGACTGCCAGAGGACCTTTAGCTCTGTGGGATGCCTCTGCTCTATCTGGTTTGATTCTTCCTTCTGACCCTTTTCCAGCCAGTTTGTGTTTTTGCCAAATAAAAGCTGCTGCCACCAGGTTCTACCAAAGCTTATGTATCATCTCGGAGCACTGAAAATTTCTCCTAAATTGAGTTGTTATTTAGAACAGGAAAGTCTATGCCTGCTGAAGGAGAGTTGGCCAAACCCAGGCATCTTTTCTTGAGGGATGCTTGGATGAAGGAGGTGCTAACACTGTTGAAATGTTGTTTTCTCACAGAAATATCCTGTTCTTGTCATTTATTGTAGCAGAAGAGGCCTAAACACATGAATAAGGTAAGGTAGGCTGGGAGAACTAATACCTTTTATTAGGCCAAATGATCCCTCTGGAAAGGAGGCAAAGGCTGTTTCTGTTTCAGACCTGAAGCAGGAGCTGAGTGCTCCAAACCCTGTTTTTTGCCAATAATAGCAGCTGGTATCATAAAAATCATGGCCATTTCCTCCTTCCTCACCTGCCTTGATTTTTATTTCATGGTTTTCAATGTGCTCCTTTGAATTTTTTATGATTTTTTTGTTGGAATTAGAAGAGAACAGGCATTTTTAAGGAGCCAGATTCAGAATGCCATTTTAAAAGCTGGAGGATTTAGAAGCAGAGCTGAGGTTTTGAAACCTCACTGTCCTTCAGAGCAGACAACCCAAGTCCTGCTCTTTTCACCTCAATAGCTGATTTCTCAGTGGGACAATCCCCAGGACTGTCTTTGATGCATTTTATCAATCATTAGGCCCACGCTGATGGCCCAGGCTCTAGGGAGCAGTGCTTGTGAGCAGAGCTGAGTCCAGCAGCAGGGAGATGGGATAACCCTCATTCCCTGGGATGAACATCCAGGAGGATCAGAGTTAATACAATAAATACAGTTTTAAAAAACCTGGGAAATTTGGGATAATACAGTCCAAAGGGTTCAGAGATAGGCGGAAATTTTTTCATTCCCTGGGATGAATATCCAGGAGGATCAGAGCAGCCCCCGAGGACACCAGGATGGACACTCAGGCTGCGCAGGTTGTTTTCTCCCAAGCTTTTCCAGGCACCCCTTTTGCTCCAAGTGAGCCATCCATATGATGCACCACGAAAGCCATGCTGGCTCTGTGATGGAGAACACTGAGCTGGAGCCAGGGGAGCTCTCGGGGCTGTTTGCTCAGCCAGCAGTGCTCTGCTCAGCTCTCCCCTCCCCGGTAGCTCGTTGTGTAACGGGGCAAGGAAGGATGCTTTGCCGGGCAGGGGGTGTTTGTGCAGGGCAGGGATGACACAAACCCTATTTGCTTCGTGGCAGGGTGCAGCTTGTGCAGGGCCTGGCCCTGGGGACAGCGGGGCTGGAGCAGCCCCAGCTGCCAGGGGACTTTGTTGTTGTTCCCACTGCCTGCGCTGCGGCGTGGGGAGAGGCAGCCTAACCTTTTGTTCCAGCTGCATTTTTCACATTTCACGTTGCTCTGCGCTGTGTTGAACCGAGTGCTGACATCTGGAGCCCAGCAGGGCCTGGCCCTGCAGCACAGTTTCCATTACAAGGCAGACCCCCCTCTTTACCTCTCTATTTCCACAATAACGCAGCACCCTGGTCCTGCATCTCTGTGTGAACTGCAGACACCTCATGCTCCACCTGGCTCTGCTCCTTCCCTTTTTCCTGCCCTGTGCAGCATGGATTGATTTATCCACTATTTTCTGTCTTTGCAAGAACTTTATTTTGAAATCAGTGCCATGTGTATGGCTGGACACATAGCCCCAAGGAAACGATTCCATTTCAACAAACCACAGATACCTCATGTCCCACCTGGCTCTCTGCTCCTTCCCTTTATCCTATCCTATTTTCAGGATGGATTGATTTATCATCTATTTTCTGTCAAGAATTTCATTTAGAAATTACTGGCACATGTATGACTGGACAGAAAGCCCCAAGGAAGGGATTTCTGTTTGCCTCCTTTGGTTTGATCATAGCCCATTCCTTAAGCTTGATCCAACTAAATGTTATCACCCTGGGCTGCCCAGATGGGGAAACTGAGGCACTAAGGAAGGAAGGAGATGTGGCAAAGCCCACACCAGAGTTCCTGTCTCTTAGCTGGGGTTCACATCCCTATCCTTACAGCCATTTCTCCTTTCCCAAGGCCCTCAGCTGACACTGGGGTTCTGCTCTGAGAGGAATGGCAGAACCAGCATGTGCTTGCAAGGAGTTCTCCAGCAAATCTAGTATAGACTCTTTCTTGTTATATTTTTGAAATAGTTTTTAAATATTGAAAAATATTTTTAATATTTATTATTTCTAAATATTTGCTTTTAAAATACATCAAAGTAATATAAAATGTGAAGAACCTTTACTTAATATTTTTAAATACCTCTTCATTTTAGATCTACATTGGGATTTTTAAGTCGCACAGAAAATTCAGCTGAAGGAGTCATCAGACAATAAATTTGCACAGGCTAAGAATATTAAGCCATTGAAAACCTAAAGACCAGAATCCTGGGAAGAGATTTTCTTTTTGAGGAGTTGGACTTGTAGAATTTGAAGCATTTTCGTGGGAGGAGAAGCATCCCCTGGATGCACCTGTGCCCTGCTCTCGCACAGCACAGACAAGTCTGCTAAAATCCAAAGGCCCAGGGAAAGACTGATTTCCATACATGATCCAGAAGCCTTCCCTCCTTTCCTTTTGAGCCATCAGAGGGTCAAAATAAATGATTCACAGAAGAAAAGGCAAGGAAAGCAGTCTGGTTGAGTGAGGAGAGGTGGAATTTGGTTTGGTGGGGCTGTGCTGACCTCTTTGCTGAAATGCTGTGATGCAGAGGGTTGGCCATGAAGGGCCTGAATTGCTCCTGCCCAGCGATTCCCCTGGAATCACCAGGTTTGTGTTCCCTCGGCACTGGCACGGAGCGGTGCCTGACTTGCTCACAGAGCAGAAAAATCCAATTTTATCAGTAACCCCACCATTGCCTGCCCTCAGTGAACAGCAGGAGCTGCCTGTGGGGCTGGGGCTTTCCAACCCCGGTAAATGATCCCATCCTAATCACAGGGCAGAAATTTGGGGGTTAGGCACTGGAATCGTCCCAGGTGGGGACGGGAGAGAGGGGGCCGAGCAGGTTACATTTCCATTTGGGATTTCCTGTGGGAGATGTTTGCACAGTGTCCACAGTGCCCTATTTTGTATAGAATAGTAAAGAGGATTAAATATGACCCCAGGGCACACAGGAGCAAAGGGCAGAGCCGCTCTGAGCACTCAGCCCTGGTGCCCAGCCCGGAGCACTGCAAACCACATCCCTTCGGAGCACAAACCACTCCACATGCTCCCCACAAACGCAGCTGATGAAATATCATGGCTCTTTCTTTTCCTCCCTTTCTTTCCCCCCTACAGCTGCATTTCGTGAATAGTTCTGAATTCCGTTTTGTCACTCGCACTGTGCTCTCCCAATTAGAATCACGGAGTCATTTAGGGTGGAGAAGACTCTTTAGGATCATCGTGTCCAAATGTTAACCCAGCAGTGCCAAGTCCACGAACCCCTGTCCCCAAGTGCCACATCTTTTAGATCCCTCCAGGGCTAGTGACTCAACCGCTGCCCTGGGCAGCCTCTGCCAGTGCTTGACAACCCTTTCAGTGAAGAATTTTTCCAAATATCCAATTTAAGTCTCCCCTGGGGTCACTTGAGGCAGTTTTTTCTTATTCCATCCCTTGTTCCCTGGGAGCACAGCCTGACCCCCCCGGCTGTCTCCTCCTGTCAGGAGCTGTGCAGAGCCACAAGGTTCCCCCCGATCCCCTTCTCTCCAGGCTGAGCCCTTTCCCAGCTCCCTCAGCCTCTCCTGGGGCTCCAGACCCTTCCCCTGGACATCACCAGCCCCTCCATGTCCTTCTTGTCGTGATGAACCCAAAACTGACCCCAGGATTTGGGGTGGTATCAAATATTGCTCCTGGAAACTGGGATTTACTCTCTGTGAACACACTCGAATGGCTGAAAAAAAACAAACCCCAAAACATTTTCCTGTGTGTCAGGAAGTACTAGTGTTACCTTCTGACTTCAGCAGTTTGATCATGGACTGGTTGAGGATTTTTTTTTTAAACCCAGCAGACCAAGAAATAGCAAGGATCAGCTCCATGAAATCTAAAAGTCCCCAGGAGATTCTCATAATAGTCCCTCTGGTCCTGTAAATTTAATAGAATTTTCTGGCCAAGGCATAATTCAGTCCGGCAGGATTCCCACATTTGATTGGTGGAATGCAAGATGTGAAAAGATATCCTGACCTCAGTGTCTGACAAACTGCACTCTTCCATGCCTTTGCCACAGAAAACAGGGATAGTGAAAGAATGCTTATGTTATTTAACTAAATTTTCCAAATAGGTAAGAACTTTCAAGGTTTTCTGTATTTCGTTTTTGTTGGCAGAGGAATAGCAAACCCAGAAATTATATTATGTTTCACCTATATTATTATATTTAGTATATTATATTATTTATATTTATTATATTATATTATATTATATTATATTATATTATATTANCCATTTCTTTTACATTGGGTTTTGGGCTTTCGCCATTCTTTTTCTCATTGGGAAAGTCACTGTATTTTCCCTCCCTAATGAAATTCAGGCGAGCAAAGGGCAGCTCATTATTCTTTGGCAGATAAATAGCTGCCCTTTTTCCCCATATGCCAAGGTTTTATGTATGGAATTTCACTGCTAAATTTGTAGGGAAATGAAACCACAAATGCAATGGAGAACACTCCTTGCCAACAGAGTGAATATATTTTATTCTCAGTCCGTTTTTGTGTCTGTTGGTTATGATCTGCTCACATCACAGATTTACCAGACAGATGCACCCACTCAGTTGTGCGTGCAGAAACAAACAGAAAAACCCCAACAAAACAGAAAAAATCAAGGCTGGAGTGAAACAACAACTGAAAACCCCAAATTTGCCCTAATTGCATCATTATCATTTGTCATCATCCTGAAAGTCCATCTCCCGGTGATCCGAGGTGGAATCCTTTCCGGGTTTGGAGGGTGATGAGTTCCACACAGTTTTTTCCCGAAATAATGACAGATGGCAAACAAATGAGGGGTAAAGGAACCTGCTCCACACCACGAGAGGAAATGTAGCATTTAAATTCCCATCTGGAAGGCCTTTGCAGGCAGATGCTCTGCCAGGGTTTGGGTTGGTGGCACTCGGGGTCCCCGGGGTGCTCCCCTTGGGGGGCACAGAATTCCCCAACTCCAGCCCCTCCCTGGGGCTCGGGCACAGCATTGTTTTCATGGCACAAAGCCCAAAAGCAGTGATTTTCCTGCGAGCAGCCCTGATTCTGCTGCCACATCTGGATTTTGGCGCTCCCATGGTTTGATGTTCCCTCCTCCTTCACTGAAGGGAATTCAGCGCAGGTTAAAATCACTGAAATGTTGGTTGGATGTCCCACAAATCCATCAGCCTCCCTGCTGATCAGCCATCAGCCACATTGGCACTGCACTTTGCTCCAAACAGCCTCGTGGAAACCATGGATGGGCACACATCACCTGCTGAGGGATTCTGAAATGTGCCAGTGTGTTAAAAAAATAAATAACCCCACACGCACAATTTTTAAAGGAAATGCCAAGTGTTTCTAGACACAGTTTTTCACAGCATTATCCTCTGGCAACCCCTCATTATCACTACTGATATTCAGGGCTTTGTTTCTGTAGATTTCCCTCTTTAAAATGTTATTTTATATTTCAAAAAAGGCATTTTTTTACATGCCGTGTATTCCTTTTTGGTAATGCAGCATGTTCAGGCTTCTTCCTTCTGTTTTTTTCATAACCCTGGTGGCATTCCCTGAGATTCCTGCTAGCTTCAGGATGGACTATTTGGGAAGAACTCCCAGCAGCCTGTGTTGAACATGTGGCAGGACATTTGTGTGCACATCCCACTCAGCCTGGCTCAGCCAGATGTTGCTGAATTGAAATAACAAACAATAAACACAGAGGACTAAAATCCGCTTAGCATTACCCACCAGCAAAACGCCCAAATCCACGGGCACTTAGCTTGGAAAAAAAAGTGATGTAATACCTGATTGGCTTTAATTAGGTTGGGCTCAGCGTTGTGTTTCCATTTGGGATTTACTGTGGGAGATGTTTGCACAGTGTCCATATTGTCATATTTTGTATAGAATAGTGAAGATTACTAAATATCACCCCAGTTAGGAACTTCGTATCTACATTAAATTACAAACACGTGAAGTTCCTCAAGGCTAACTCTTTTAGCTTTTGAAATGGAATTTAGTAATTTAAAATCTAATATTTTACCATTACTATCCCATGTCTCAGTCAGCATTATATCTAGAAATGTAACAATTGTCCTCCTAATGCATTTTTGGCATAGCTGTGCCTTTATTGAGGTATTTTACATGTTTTCATGAAGGTTTTTGTGACTTCCAGGCTCCCCTTGGTGTTCCTGGGACAGTTTTCCCAGGAGTGAGCTGGCAGGGAAAAGTGAGAACACACCTCAGAGCTTTGGGATTGTCCCCAAAAAGAGACAATTCCCACTCAACTCTTACTTAATTCCAGGACTGGTGCAGAGTATGAATTCCTCCTGGTTCTGCTGGCTGTTTTTCACCACTTTGATGCTGTCTAAAATTATCCTGTTTATATTTCTGCCTTGTTTTGCCTCCCCTTTCCCCCCCAGCTGCTGTTTCCCACACAGCCCCGGTGAGGGACACAGCTGTATTGTCTTTGTGAGGACACAATTCCCCAGGGCCAAATCTTTCCCACATTGCCTATCTTTAGTCCTCCCATCTCTCGTTTGCAGATGAATAAATGAACAGGATTTACCCCAAACAGGGATCCCTTTCTGGAGGCAGATGGTAAGAAACAACCTGCTAAATCATGACTTTTGAGACAAACTTGTCGTTTTTCTGTAGAGCTCCTCCGAGGGAGCTCAGCACCAGTTCAGTGCTGGGTTCCACACTGGGCTGAAGCTCTCCAGCACTGCAGAATTCCTTCCCGAGCTTCGAGAGCCTTTGCTCTCCTGAGGGATGGCTGGGGTTTTTATAATCTCCGTTTTAAAAGCATCATTTGTGGATATCAAAGCACTGCTAACGACTGGGGTTTAGATTCTCCCCCAGTTAAATTCACCCACTACAAGAAAACCATGTCAAGTTAGAGCAGAGGAGCTCTGCGCTCCCTTCAGCCAGAAACTTTCTGAGAAATTGTTGCTTAAAGGTGACAATGTCTCTCTGCATGCAGAGAAACAGTAAAAAAAATATTCACAACTTTTTTTAGACACTGGATGTCCTGGGCTTGAATTCTTCCCTTGTCCCTAGGACCTGCTTTGCCAGCCCAGCTCTCACTCCCTGTCCAAGGGGATGATTTTCCTCTAAAACTGAGTTCAGTGGTGGCACTGGCCCTGATTTGTGACTTGGGTGCTCAGCCCCTCGTCCACCTGCTCAGTTTCTTTTCCATTCTCATCACAGGTGTGAAATTCCTTCAGTGACTCCGCAGAAATGGCGGAAAGATTTGGAAAAACCTTCCAAACAGCCTCTTAGAGCATATTCTAGTTTTAAAACTGATTTTATTGCTGTGCCATACTTTTGTCTTTATTCCGAGATTTTCCAAGCCTTAGTCTATGACTTATTCTCGCAGGGAAGCCAAGCCACATTTTTTACCATTGTCACCCTTTTTTAGTTGATGACTGTATTAACACACGAGTTTCATCCTGGGCACATGAACTTCATTTTTCAGTCACTTCTTACCTCAAGCTACAGATGAGCACGGGCTGAGAATCAGCTGCAAAACCTGAGCAGACATTAAACATGAGGGCAAGAGTGTGAGAACCCAAAGAGCTGCCTGCTCACAATATTCCACGTTTTCATTAGACAAGAGTCAAGATTCATCCAGCCTGAGGATTTGAATGTGGGACATTCACTTAAGAGCTGGACTTGATGATCAGAACATTCTGTGATTTTCTGTTACGGCAAAAAAAGAGACAAATGCCACATTAAAGACCTTGCTATGTTGTACTTATCTTATATACAGACCATGTCCTGTTATTTCTCCCCAGCATGTAGAAGCAATAACTTTAAAATCAGCCATATCAGTGTCTCAGCTCATTATTTGTTTAAGAATGGAGATTATTTCACCTTGAAGATTAAAAACCTCAAGACAATGAAGTGATGAATTAGAAAGGAAAGGGGGCCTGGGTCACAGACCTTTCAGGCTTCTCCTAACAAAGGCTGAGCTCGGTCCCAGGCTAAGATCAGGCTTTGGCATTGATTTCTATTTTCGGAGTTGTCAGAGATCTCAGCAATGCACTGCTGCAGGGTCTGCTCTGGGCTTTCACAGCTCCTGGAGCACCTGCAGCACATTTTCTGCTTTGCTTCCATCCCAGCAGAACAAAGCTCTCCCTGCCTGTCCTGCACGGGCTGGCGATGATAACCCAGGCAGCCTTCCCTGCCTGCAGGAAGGTTTCACTCCAGCTGCGTTTAGCACGTGCAAAAATAACGTGGCCATTTCTTTGAGGCAGGGACAGGATGGAAAATGTTGAGGAGTCGAATATCATCACCCAAGGATGGATTTTGGTGGTGTCAGTGAGTCAGGGGCTGCAGGATTGTGGGTTACCCGAGTGCCTGTGGTATCCATGTGGGATCCAACAGCACAACAGGCTCCTCCTTGAGAAGCTCCTGACTGAAGGCTTGACACCTACTGATCCCCTTCCCTTTGTTTCATTCTTCTCATGAACACAACTGTGCCTCAGAGCAGCACACTTTACCAAAAAGCAAGTGCGGGGAAGGTTTTAAAAAGCGGCCAAGTGTGTAAAAATCTGTAATTTCCAGATTTCCCCATCAGGGCTCAGGAGTGGAACAGTACAGAATCAGCTGAGTGTGTGATCCCAGAGCCCCTCAGCCCTGAGGCAGAGCAGGACCACCCACGGATGCTGGTGGGGATCTGCCACCCCAGAGGAGACAATTCCCCCTCGTCCCCTGTAATTCCATCCAATCCTGGGCACAGCACTGTCCCCTCTCTAGCCCAGCTGGGGGGCACAATTAACAAAACCCCTCCAGAGTGAGCCAGGCTTTGCACCAAGGCTCATCTAGCTGGGCTCTGACTCAAGGACTTCAAGAAGAAAAACTTCACTAATTTATTTTATTTTGCATCCTTCATCAGGGTTAAATCATTCTCTCTTTT
>VZRL01003367.1:440807-483576 GCA_013397895.1 Origma solitaria
TTTTTACCCTCCCCTTCCCTGCCCCCAAACTGACTCATCCGTCACTAGAATCAATATGAATGCAAAGATTTTTGGTGGATTTGTTGTCATGGAAACCACTTCTCCTCTCTGATATTCCCTTACAGGCTTTCCAGACCTTTTCTCGCCTTTAAATTACCATTCTGCCCTACATTCCGAACACACTGGGTTTTAATTCCACGCCGTGAGCTCCATTTGGAAACAAACTGAGCACAAGCACAGCAAAACTAGGAGCCAGGAGAGAGAAACCATTCCCGGCTGGAAGGGTGGAGTGAAAACCAACGATGGTCCCAAAATGGCTGCGGAGGGAAGGGAAGGATGCTGAGATCCCCTCCCCTGGAGGATTTCTGGGGGACAGCCTTTCTGCTCCTCCTGCCTCTCCAAAAAGGCTCATTTCGGGATTGAGGCGGCAAGGCATGAAATGAGGCTCCAGACCGCTCGGAATCACCCACATAAATCAAGTTTGCAGGGTTCAATCTTTCCAGTCCCTATTTCCACTTGGGTTTTTTCGCCAGCCGAGGCACTGAGATTTGTCCTGCCGTGACTGCACGGATGTGAAGGTGATCCCCGCAGATCCTGCCAGGATTTCTGGGATCCTGGGATGCTGCGGGAGGCCCCAGGATCAGATGGAAAGTACAATTATCAGCCTGTCATTCCTCCTGCATTTTTCATCTTCCAAGCTAACTGTGCATTCCATTAGGGGAAAATACAAAACCTTCACATTTTTATGCCAATTTAGAAGTTCTGTTGTGGGAAATTTTCCTAGAAAGCCCAAGAAGTTTAGGGGCACGTGGTTCCTATTTAAAGCAAATACAATCTGTGGCTCTTAACATCATGGATAATTTAAAAAAAAACAAACGCTACTCAATAAAAAACCACCATCTAAGCAATGTCATTCAAGAGGGAATGAACAAATAGAACACCCCAAAGTGTAGGGTTCGTTATGGAGAGTTCAGGGGCTGGCAGGAAGCCTCAGTGTGGCAGGAGTTGGGGAGGGAATTTGATTTTCAGTTTCCCTCTGCTCTGCCTCCCCCTCCTCTAAAGAGTTCTTTCATTCAGCATAATTTGCTCTTGGTTGCCATCCATTTACATCACCAATATTTAGGTGGTATTTAGGTCAAATTGTTTTTTGTAGTTTTGGCCAGGTCATTTTGTTTGGTTATTTGGGGTTTTTTGTGGGTAGTTTGTGGGGTTTTTCGGGGTTTTTTTGGTTGGGTTTTTTTCAGTTTTGTTTTTTTGTTTTGCGGTTGGTTTTTTTTGGTTGGGTTTTTTTTGGTTTCTGGGGTTTTTTTTAGCATCCTTTAAAAATCTAACTAAAGCTTCCAATGAAACTCTTTGGAAAGAAAAGGTCCAAATGAAACTTTCCACCTTTGAGAGAATGCAGTTCCACCGATGGTGATAAATGCTGCTCAATTGGCAGCGGGATGAGCCCTGGTGGGTTCTGCCAACAATTGCGGCTGAAGGACCCTGCTGGTTTCGTTAACAGATCCCTAAAATAGTCATAATTCCCCTGCAAATCACCTCCAACCTGGGAGCTGGAGATTTCCTGGCTCTGTGCCTTTGCAGGATGCTTTAAGAGCAAATCCTGGTGTTGGAAATAGTTGAAATCAGAAATACCAGACCTGCTCACCCTCTGAAGGAATCCTTGGGGAGAACAAAACAAGCTGCATTCAGCAAGTCAGCAAACTGCAGACATTTCTATGTATAAAAACATGAGTTTTAAACACTTAAAGTCAAAAATTCCTCTTTTTCTCCTTTTAAAGTAATGAGACCTTAGGTTCAAATTCTGCCTTTCTGTTGGAAACATTACACTTTCCATGTCCACCTGTTGGGGGTTTGTTCAGTGCTTCTAAACTCATTTGTTGGCTCAGGTCAGGTGCTGAAAGAAAGGAGCTTTGGTTCTTTCACTCTGTAGTGAACAGAGAGAGAGGGAAAAGTCACCACACTTGCACTTTTGCCTGCATTTGCCTATTAATTGACCCATGAAAGCATGGAGCATCCTGCAATCCTGAGAAGAAAATAAATTTGAAGAAAAAAATCTCCTAGGAAGGAGGGAAAAAAAAAAAGCTAGCAGCAAATGCAAAAAGATAATTCTCCAAATAGAAGACAAAGTCTGTTCCAGTTATTTTTGTAAGGGGTTGATTGCAATTTGCATCCTGCTCAACCAGCATCTGCCATCAGCAGTGCTCAGTAGTGTTTTCTCCTTTTTTTTCTTTTTTTTATTTTTTTATATTGCCTGTGAATGTGGCTTGATGACATTTCCTTCCCAAATCCTTGCACGGTGCTCATCCCCCCTTCTCCTCAGACCTGAGCACATCTCGCCCCGAGGTACAGGTGATTTGTGGCTTTTATTGCTCCCACATATCACATTTATGGCCGGGGGGGTCCCGCTGGGCCCTCAGGGTGTGCCGGTGTGGAGTATTGTTGGGAAATTGGGCTCCCCAGGGAATCCATTTGGGATGTGGGCGTTGTGTGATGCAGAAGAGTGTCTTGAGTTATCCTCTGGGCTGAAAGAAAGACAAGGGATGGGGAAATAAATCGCCATGAGTTCCACACTTCCATCCCAGAGGCACACCTGGAGCAGGCAGGGAGCGCAGCCCTGCTGGGGGAGAGCCCGGAAAAGTGCCAAAAGCACCTCTGAGCCTCCTTGCTGAGTGTCACCAAAATTGGGGAAAATCAAAAACCCTCCAACAACATTTTTAATGTTAGAGAGTCAAGGTATGACTTTATTATCTGGCCAGGATGTTGTCCTGGCCAGTGTGCCACAGAAATCATCTCATCCACACACAGCCCGGGGGTGCAGAGAGAATCATTCCCTCACACACAGTTTTACAGGACCTTCCCCCAAATTTTATACAGTCAAAACCCATAGAGATGCCCCCCCCCCGAGTTCATTGGTGCAGAGCTGAGCAACCCCCAGTGTTCAGTTTCCCATTGGATCCGAATCCCCTCCCCTCCGATGTAAATTAGATCTTCATTTTTCAATTCTCTCATCAGTCCTTTCCGGGGAGATGTCTCCAGCTGTGTCCGAGGTGCTCTGGGGTGGATGTTTGGAGATGGCCACCGATGTTCCGTCAGGGTTCCACTGATGGTTTTTATCTCTCTGGGGATCTTTGGGCTGCTCCACTCTGTTGGTGTGTTGAGTCCATCAGACCTCACCTGGCAGAGCAATGCCCAACTTAAGATTCCTTTTCCCGGGGTAAAGACAAACTAATCCTTTGACTAAAGTTATACAAAATTTTTAAACTAGTGTATTTTCCAGCAAAAAGACCCCGCTCCTGGAGGCTGCAGGATGTCCCCCCAGGCTCCCAGAGGCACTGACAGCCACGTTCTCATTCCCCACTCACTGCTGAGGAGCAGCACGGACCCCCCAGTGCCGCAGTGCCTGTGTGCAGGGCAAACAGGGACAGGGCCTCCTCCCGCAGCAGATCTGCTGCTCAGTGCGCTCGGGCTCTCTAACTCTTCTTGCTTTCAGGGAGTAATTAGCTACAGATGTTGCTTTTGTTTATCCCTTCGCCTTCTCGTCTCGCTCAATGTGTTTTGATGACTGACAGGGGAATTTCAGCTCTCAGCAGCCACGAAACCACGGGGAACCTGCGAGTTCTTTCCCCCACAGCTTGGGGTTCAACCTGCACCTTCACTGGCTCAAAGGCCAAGGAATTCTGGCTGAAGAGCACCGAGAACCTCACCGGATTCACCTCGAGGATGTCTGGTTAAAGAGCACTGAGAACCTCCGCAGATTCACGTCGAGGATGTCTGGTTAAAGAGCACCAAAAACCTCACCGGATTCACCTCGAGGATGTCTGGTTAAAGAACACCGAGAACCTTCCCGGATTCACCTGGAGAATGATATTCCTGGGAATGTGCGGTGCCTGGAAATGGCAGTGAGCACAGCCCTGCTAACCAGGACACAGTGCAGAACGAATCACAACCCTCTAATAACCCAACTGTTTGTATTTATTTCAGCTGGAAATGACAACAAACCCAAGATCCTCCCCATTCAAATGCGCTCTGCTGGTGGGCAAGAGCTGCTTTATTCCGCAGAGAGAGTAGGAGATAAAAAGGGGGGCAATGATCAGTGTTAGAAAGAGTGAGGGCTGCTGTGACAGCAGGGATTTTGCTCATGTAAGCAGCAGAGTATGTCAAAAAAAGATAGCAGAATTCTGCCTGCAGTTCAGCTAACTACAAGCACGTGTAGCTGTAAATTTGATTTAACTACGGCAAGTGAACTGCTCAGCCTCAGGTGGTGGCGACGGGAATGCTAAATAGCAAAGCAAAGAGGTTCTGGGCAGGAGGAACTGAAAGAATGGAGCAAATTGCAGCTTGGGGGGAAAGGAAGGGCTTTAGGTGTGAATTTTTTGTCAGTGTCACACCTCGTTCTGTGCACACTGAGCCAGTACAACTGAAGGAAGGAATAGTGTTTGTAACTGGGTTTTCCCCATAGAATTTTAAAAAAATTAAAAAAAAGCTGCCATAAAAGAGAAGCAAAAAGAGGACAAATAAATTAAATAAAATTATTTTCTATTTCCCTCACGACACAGAAGCAATGTTTATCCACAGGCACACAAGACAAAGGTTCATGGTATAAATAAAGAAAATCCATTGTCCCAGAGAGCCAGGTCTGTGGAGAAACAGGCCAAAAACAACTCCAGAAGCTGTTCCAAGAGGCGTTCTAGGAGAATTTATTTTCAACTGCGTTTCAGCTCAATTATGTACCAAAAGTATCTCCCACTTGTCAACTCTTGTTTCAACTCAGCTGCGAACAGGATTGGTAAAGGAATAATTGCAGGCGAGCCGGCGCTGTGCCCTGAGCAATGCTTTGTATGTGCCAGCACAGCCATGAGAGCTCTGCAATAATCACTGCTCGATGCAGCTGAACAGCGATTCCTGCTGCTCTGGCCACTGCCCGCCTCACACGTGCCCTGGGCGAGGCTCAGGTTTCTAATTCCAGCCCTGGGGGAGGCTGAGTTAGACCCTGAATTAGCCCCAGAATTCGACCCTGAATTACAGCAGTCCCAGAGAGATCAATCTTGGGACTGATCCCCTGAAAAAGGAGAGTTTGCGTGAGGTAAAATTTCAGGTGGGGTAAAAAAAAAGCAATATTGGAATATTTGCCTAATAGCAATTCTGCCTTGAATTAGGAAAAGCCCTATGGGAACCCCTAAACTCTGTGTTTCAAAGAGATGAGATTTTCTAGTGCTCCTATACGCTCAACGGAACAAAAATTCCTGTTCCATTACAACATTTGCAAATCGATTTGATATCTTAAACTATTTAAAGAGTCGTGTGCAGGGTAGAGATGCTCCTGTGTGGCTTTGGGGAGTTAGGAATTACAGGATACCACTCTAGTTTCATCCCATCTGGGATTCATAAGAGCCACACATGAGCCAACAAACCCTGGGAGGAACCACATCTCTGCCATGGGAGCTCAGCTTTCACTCCATCCGAAGGCATTTCTTCTTCACGGCTGCAGCAAAAAGAGTGCAAGGTGCAACTTGTGAGAGAAGTGAGGGCGTTGGTCTGAATAAATGCAGGAATTAATGGGAAGGGTCACCCAGGATCCCTTCACAATCCATGGGAACTGAATTTCAGCACACTAACAGGGCAGAGCCTAGGAGCCAATTCATGCCATCCTGATCCATTTCTAACAAACCCCACGCACACCTGCCTGGAAATGTCCATTTATTGCTTCCAAAGAAAGCCTCCTTGTTCACTATGATATTTGGAAATAGAGTATGTCTAAATAACTATAATAGAAATACCAGTCTGATGGCCCCACTTCGCAGAGGTGAAAGGGAATTCAGTTTCTCCCCTTCACCAGGGGCTGTCCCAGGCACCCTGCTCACTGCTGAGGCACCGAGGGAGTGAACAGGGGGTGGATATGCCAGTCAGTGCCCCTGTAGTGCCAGTCAGTGCCCCTTCAGTGCCCCTCAGTGCGCGTCAGTGCCCCTTCAGGGTCAGTCAGGGCTCCTTCAGTGCCACTCAGTGCTCCTTTAGTGCCACTCAGTGCCCCTCCAGTGCCACTCAGTGCCCCTCCAGTGCCATTCAGTGCCCCTTCAGTGCCAGTCCCTCCCAGCTGTGACTCTGACCAGCGCCAGCAGCTCACTCTGGTTGGGTTAATGAGGCACAGAGGAGCTGGAGCTTTCCGCTCGGCTGGCTCCCTGCATTAATCCCCGCGCCTTGCTCTCCTGGCTGCTGGCTCCCGGGGGAGGGAAGGGCTGCAGGGACAGTCCCGGGGCTCACACTGCACCCACAGATTGCTGGGGTGTGAGGATTGCTGGGGCACACCAGGCAGCCAACACCGCTGGAGGGTTCTGCTCATGGAAGCAGCTCTCCTCGGGGAAAACTCTTTTCTTTGCTCTAGAAACCTTAGCAGCAGTTTCAAATTTCGTATTTTCAAATTTGGGTATAAAACTCTTTTGTTTTCTCTAAAGGCCTTAGCAGCCATTTCAAATTTAGTATTTTCACATTTGGTGTAACACTCTTCTATTTGTTTTATAGGCCGTTGCAGGCATTTCAAATTCATTATTTTCAAATACAGTATTTTCAAATTGGGTATAACACTCTCTTATTCGCTCCATAGGCCTTACCAGCCATTTCAAATTCAGTGTTTTCGAATTTGGTATAACACTCTTGTATTTCCTCTACAGGCCTTAGCAGGTGTTTCAAATTTGGTATTTTCTAATTTGGTATAACACTCTTTTATTTGCTCTATAGCCCTGAGCAGCCATTTCAAATTATTGTTTGTAAATTTGGGTATTACACTGTTTTATTTTATTTGCTCCATAAGCCTTAGCAGCATTTTCAAATTCGGCATATTCAAATTGGATATAACCCTCTTTCAGATGTCTCTTTTCCTTTATTAACTCCACCCTTTTTTCCTGTTTCATTTTTTTTTCCCCAGTGGAAACAAAACAAACAATTCCCCCACCCTCAAAAACTTCAACAATTTGTTTGTTCTGAGGAATCAACCCCTGGCAAACTGTTGGGTGTGAAACTGAGGAATCAAACCCTGGAAAACTCAATGGAATTGAGGAATCAAACCCTGGACAACTCTTGGGTATGGAATTGAGGAATCAAACCCTGACACTGTTGGGTGTGGAATTCAGGAATCAAACCCTGGCACTGTTGGGTGTGGAATTGAGGAATCAAACCCTGAACTGTTGGGTGTGGAACTGAGGAATCAAACCCTAACTGTTGGGTGTGGAATTGAGGAATCAAACCCTAACCGTTGGGTGTGGAATTGAGGAATCAAACCCCGGCACTGTTGGGTGTGGAAGAGCCCAGAAATCCCCCAGGGTTAATGTGAGCCTCTTTCAGTGAGGGGAGGGAAGGCAGCAAACCATGGCAGGGGACAGAGCTCTGGAGAAGGTTCATGTGACAAAATGAGAGATGAAAAAAGCCGTGGGCACGCGGAGCTGCCCAGGGCACGATTTTGGGTTAAAACGCTCAGCTTCCACGAAGAGGAGGTGCCATGGAAATGCACAGGCACGAAAAGCATCAAGGTGGTTGGTTATTATTGCCATGCCTCTGCTTTTAGGGGTCTTTGTGGATTTTTTTTTGTTTTGGTGGAGTTTTTTGGTTGGGTTGTTTTTGCTTGTTTGTTTTATTTTCTTTTGGTTTTGTTTTTGTTTCGCTTGGTTTCCTTTTTTTTGTTTTCTTGTTTGTTTGGAGTTTTTTTTTTGGGGTTTTTTTGTTTGATTTTGGTTGGGGTTTTTTTTGTTTTTTGTTGTTTTCTTGTTTGGAGTTTTTTGGGGGATTTTTTGTTTGGTTTTGCGGGGGTTTTTTGTTTTTTTGTTTTCTTGTTTGGCATTTTTTGGGGTTTTGGGGGGTTTTTGTTCAGTTTTGGGGTTTGTTTTGTTTGGTTGGTTTTGGTTTGGGTTTGGTTTTGTTGGTTTTTTTTAGAGGTGAAAGGCGGTTTTGGTTTTGTTTTGGTTGTTTTTTTGGGTTTTTTTATCATTAGTTTCATCCCATCTGGATTCGTAAGAATCACACACAAGCCAACAAACCCTGGGAGGAACCACATCTCTGCCATGGGAGCTCAGCTTTCACTCCATCCGAAGGCATTTCTTCTTCACGGCTGCAGCAAAAAGAGTGCAAGGTGCAACTTGTGAGAGAAGTGAGGGCGTTGGTCTGAATAAATGCAGGAATTAATGGGAAGGGTCACCCAGGATCCCTTCACAATCCATGGGAACTGAATTTCAGCACACTAACAGAGCCTAGGAGCCAATTCGTGTCATCTTGATTCATTTCTAATAAACCCCATGTTTTATGCACACAAAATCGGTGTTTGACACCCAGAATCTGTGTTTGACATGTACAAAACCTGTGTTTTATACATACAAAATCTGTTTTACACTCAAAATCAGTTTGATACACACAAAATCTGTGTTTTACACACACAAAAACTGTGTTTTACACTCAAAATCTGGTTTTGCCACACACAAAATCTGTTTGACATGCACAAACCCTGTTTTACACACACAAAATCTGTGTTTGACACCCAAAATCTGTGCTTGATGCACAAAATCTGTGTTTGACACCCAAAATCTGTGCTTGATGCACAAAATCTGTGTTTGACACCCAAAATCTGTGCTTGATGCACAAAATCTGTGTTTGACACCCAAAATCTGTGCTTGATGCACAAAATCTGTGTTTGACACACACAAAATCTGTGTTTGACACACACAAAATCTGTTTTACACGCACAAACTCTGACACACACAATATCTGTTTGACACACACAAAATCTGTGTTTGACACCCAAAATCTGTTTGACACGCACAAAATCTGTGTTTTACACACACAAAATGTGTTTGACACCCAAAATCTGTTTGACACGCACAAAATCTGTGTTTTACACGCACCACAAAATCTGTGTTTGACATGCACAAAATCTGCGTTTGACACATACAAAATCTGTTTTACACACAAAATCCGTGTTTGACACCCAAAATCTGTGTTTGATGCACAAAATCTGTGTTTTACACTGACAATCTGTGTTTGACGCACAAAACCTGTGTTTGACACACCCAAAATCTGTGTTTGACAGCCAAAATCTGTGTTTTACACCCAAAATCCGTGTTTGACACACACCCGGGGCTGTTCTGCTGCCGCTGGCCCTGCCCTGGGAGCTGCGGCTGAGCACTGAGCCACAATGCTCAGTTCTGCTCCCGGCACAGCAATGAGACACATCTGGAGGGCTCAAGGCACAGCCACCACTCCAGTGTGTCAGTGAGTGTGAAAAATCACTGTAAATTGGGGGGGAAAGAAGAAGACTCCTTTTTCCTTTTATTTTCTCACTATTCCTCGCGCTGGACACACAGGTGTAAGGATGGGAAGATGTGCTCCTTGCTTGGTTTTCTGTCTTTTCTGATTATTTACTGAGCCAAACTTATTTACTGCCATCACCCTGAGGGCACTTTCTGCATTAAGGAATGCCCTACACATGCCCAGGTGAGGTGCTCTCACTATTATTCCGAATTTCTGCCTGGCTCCGGACCCTTTGGACTGTATTATCCCAAATTTCTGCCTGTCTCTGGAACCTTTGGACTGTATTATCCCAAATTTCTGACTGGCACTGGATCCTTTGGACAGTATTATCCTGAATTTCTGCCTGGCCCGGACTCTTCGGACTGTATTATCCTGAATTTCTGCCTAGCTCTGGACCCTTCAGACTATATTATCCTGAATTTCTGCCTGGCTCTCAATCCTTTGGACTGTATTATCCCAAATTTCCCAATTTTTTTTTTTTAACCGTATTTATTGTATTAATTCCTGGCAACCACTGTTTTATATGACACTCTGCATTAAAAGGGCCTGTACATACTGCTGGGAATTCAGAGGAAAAACTTCTCTCCCTTTCCCTACACTTTCAAAATTTGATGGAATCACCAAGTTTTGAAGGCGCCATGAACCCCAAATCCTCTCTCTGTCTTGGATCCATTCTTTGAGGATTTCTCTAATAATAAATCCCTATTTCTGTGTGCAGGGGTGAAGTTTTACCTGTGAGGATGAGTTTAACTCAGTTCAAGAAAGGATATTCAGGCCATTCCTGCCCTTTCACCTCTGGCCTCTACCTCCCATCACCAAACCACCAAAAATCCCACAGCTTCTCTATCGAAATCAGTCATTCCAGTCACATCACACATTAAATCTGAGGCTATTTTAGTTATTTAGAAAATAAACTAAACAGAATATGATTGGAATGCAGTTTTGGTTAAGTTTTGTTTGAAGCACTGAGAGCTTTTAGTATTTTTTTCCCATGGCTGAGAGACAAATTTATTTATGAGGCAGAATTTTCCAGTCAGAAAACATGTGCATCTCTACATGTAGATGCACACAAGGCCTGCCCACATTTGCACGGATTTATACCCAGACCTTCATGCAAGCACTTGCCAGAAGCAGCAAAAATGGATTTGAGGACGCAAAATTCCAAGCATCCGCTACAATTCCTGAGTGTCTGCGACTTCCTTCGCCTTCCAGAGGGAAATAAAGACGTCCAGCAGCTGCATGGAGGCTGCAGCCACTGCCACCACTGCACGGAGCTCTGAGAAATGTGCACATGTCCACATCTCACAGTCGCTGCTCCGAGTGGTGAGAAAATCAATTCCAGACGAAAAGGGCTGCAGGCAAAGGGAGAAGATGAAATGTGACTGACAGAGAGACAGCAGCCGGTAATGCTCAGTCAAGTGAAAAGGCAAAAGAACACAGGAATAGTAAAAGCTCCCCAGTTTTGTTTTAATTGGGAGGGGACTTAGCAGGCGGTTTTGGTGCTCTAGGCAGAGCCTGCAAATGTTAGCTCTGCTCTGCTCTGAAGCAAAACTTGCAAAACACACACAGGGCTCTTTATCTCCCACACTGTGCCACGGCAAAGGGAGACTGTGATTCCCTGTGACATGAGGGCGAGATGAGCTTGTCAAATCCAGTCAGAGTGAAAAGGCAGCGAAATATTCCTCTGCTTTCTGGTGCTGAGGTGCTTTTTGAGTGCGTGTCCTGTGCCTTTGCTCCTCGCTGCAGTTTGCCCTGTGCTGCCCTGCTTTTTGTGTTCTTTAATGTCACAAACGCCAACCACCTCTGAAGGTGGGAGAGACAAGGCTTTGCCCCTCAATCCATGCTCTGCTAATGAAGTCACAGAAAGGAGCAGGACCCCAAGATATTGGCATTACAATCTCAACTGTTCAGCTTGCCTTCCTTCCCCACAGCTTCACCCCCTCCCATGGGGCACCTCATCTGCAGCATCCCCAAAGGGCTGGAAGCGATTGCAGGATCTGATGCACACTACTGCATCTGCCTGAAATAACCCCAAAATTATAAACTATCGCTACTGCAAGAGTCAACATTGAAGCATTTCAAAATGGTGTGGTATGGAATGGGAAATCCCTTTTTTGGGACCTTCCCCTTCCCTTCCCTTTGTCTCCCTTCCCTTTCTTCCCCTTCCCCTTCCCTTCCTTCCCCTTCCCCTTCCCTTCTCTTTGTTTCCCTTCCCTTTCTTCCCCTTCCCCTTCCCACCCCTTCCCTTTCCCCTTCCCTTCCCTTCCTTTCCCTCCCCTTTTTTCCTTCCAGCAGTTCAAAGAGTCTGAGGGGAAGGAGCAAGTGATGGACACCCAATGAGCATTAGAAAATATCAAAAATCCAAGGAAGAAAACAAATATTGAGCCACACTCCAAGGCAGAAAATCCTATCTTCTGACCACAGTATTGTCAAGCTTTTTTGGCTTTTTAGCACATTTGTTGGTGGTGATTTCAGAGAGAGACAACTTCTCCTTCCTGTCCCATAGCAAAGGAACTGTCTGTCTCCTCAGCAGCACTTTCTGAGGGGCTGCCTGCTGTGTGGGACCCCTGAGGTACCTCCATACCTGAGAGTGCTGCAGGAGAGCCACAGCAACACAGGGGACACCCAGGAAAGCTCAGGAGTTGCAGGTACAAGGTGGGGAGAGCTGTTAGCAGAGCCAGAGCAGCCCAGAGGGCAGCAGCAGGACACAGAGCTGGAATGCAAACCCTGTGCCCTTTTCCAGGGCCAGCAGGGCCCCTGCACACAGGAGCTAGCTAAGGAAATGATCCCTGGCAGCGGGTTCCTACAGAAATCCTCAGGTGTGAGGGCTGATTCCGCGTTCTAGGATCACGAGGTGAGGCCACCGCAGCCCTGATGTTCCACAAACCACAACGAATGGGTGGCAGCAGCCACTGAGGAGATGTGCCGCTCCTGTCTGTCCCCAGCAAAGCAGGGCTGCAGGGCTCATTTGTCCCCAACAGGGCTCTTGCTTTGCCCCACACTGCTCCTGCCATGCTTCATTGTTAGCATTTTGCCCTGGACTGGTGTGCATGGCAGCCCTGGAATGATGGGAATAGTTGGAAATGCCACTGGAAGCTCTTCAGGCTAATAGTCTGAAACATCAGAGTATTTAAAGGAAATCCAAACAATATTTTTTAGATCAATAAGCAAAGATAGGAGCAGTCAAAATGTGGAAGGAAAGGAATTAATTTAGATGCTTTTAAAATCCTTGAAGTGGCTTTTTTCCCAGTCATGATCAGTGTGAGGCTCTGAGTGAGTCTCTGGCCATGCCTGAATTGCACCTGCCTGGATTTCAGCTGAACTGGAGAGCTGTCCCCATGTGCTCTGAGCTGCTCTTATCTAAGCTGAGTGCAGCTATGCAAATTCCAGCCCTTCTCCAAAAGTTTGTCGCCCCACCAGCGAGGAGAGAGCCATTGTTGGGGCGCAGATTAAAGAGATGGTAATGGAGCAGTGGGTGAATTGCAGTGTGACTGCAGCGGGGGCTGTGCTGAGGAGTTCACTTGACAAAAGCAAGGTGGAGTGCTCTGAACTGAAGCAAAAGTTGAAATAAAATTTTTTGCTCAGCGCTGAAAGTATCATTAAATAACCATATTTTCTAAGCCAGGCTGGCTGGGAAGAATAGAGCCCTGCTCTGTGCTCTGCACTGACAGGATTCCACACGCACAAAGGACGGGGTGAACAAAGTACAAGTGTGGCTCTAAAAGACAGAGTGGGGCAGCAGAATGTGTTAGGATGTGGCAGCACTCTCTAAAGCAGCCAGCACTCCATTAAAGGCGGAGTGAACTGAAAAGCACTGGAGAGAAGTAGAGATACCCTGCAAAAAGCTGCAGCACTTGACTGACAACTTCAGTCAACTTCTGACAGACTGCAGCTTCTGACACCTGCTGCACTGCCTGCACATCAAACCCCACAATCCATCAATCCACGGGAAATTGGGGAACTCCGTGGGCACTGCTCCCCCTCAGCCACAGTGCAAGCTGAACGGAGAGCTCTGGGTACAAAAAGCAGGGCAAGGTTTTATCTCTGAGAGCTCTCAGGCACACGCTGGGGGCTTTGGTGATGGGGACAAGTTGCTCCTCACATCTGGGACCTGATGGCACCCCGGGACTGCTGCTGCTTTATCTGCTTCAGTCTGACTGTGCCAAATTGATATTCTCAAAGCTTTTGAAGTACTTAGAACAACCTGGGCAGGCTCTGCCTTGCTTTTTTTTTCAGAGCTGTTAATGAGTTTGGTGACCTTCCCACCCCGTAACCAGCCCAGGATGTTGGGTGCCCAAAAAAAAATACCCCCACAGCTTTTTGAAGTTTCTTTTAAGGGATATTGTAATAAAATTATAGAATAGTTTGGGTTGGAAGGGACCTTAAAGCTCATCCAGTGCCACCCCTGCCCCAGACAGGGACACCGTGCCAGGCTGCTCCAAGCCCTGTCCAGCCTGGCCTGGGACATGCCAGGGATCCAGGGGCAGCCACAGCTGCTCTGGGCACCTGTGCCAGGGCCTGCCCAGCCCCACAGAGGAGGATTTCTAAGATCTGATCCCAATCTGCTCTATTTTGCCATGAAATATCACAGTTCTGCAAGAACATCGGAATAGAGTCCGGCCTAAAGAAAGGAATGGGTGTGGAGTTAGAAATCCAGGCTAGAAAATGAGCCGGGGGACTGCTCCAAGCTCCGCTCCGAGGGGGTGGCATTCCCTTTGTCCCACGGCACAGGCGGCCAGGATGCGGCTCAGGAACTGGGCCAAGTGACTCCCGTCCCCTTGATCCCGGAGACTGCAGTGCCACCAGCGCCTCTGTCGCACCCCCAGAGACATAGCTGTGAGAACGACCTCTTACGGCTTAGATTTTAAGGCATTTAGTAGCTCGTTAGCATCGTTAACACAACGATGAAAGAGTTAAAACAGCTATTTGCCGTACACAAAGCGAAGCATCGCACCCACCAGGGCGCAGAGACCCCGAAGCGACAAGCCCTCAGGCGCTGTGTCGCTCCATTTTATACCCGAAACGCTGCCCGTCACCCCCTATGCCCGCCCCCTCGGTCCGACGTGATTGGCTGGAGCTTGAGTCAGCTCTTCCGATTGGCTCGCTGCTTCCCTCCCCTTGTCTCGGGCCGTGCCATAGGCTCGGTCTGCACCCAATGGTCTGCTTGCTTTTACTCCTTTGATTACATCACCTCAATTCTAGAACGTTCCAGACCTTCGCCTCATACATTATGTGAAATACAGCTATCACTAACTTCACTTGTAGAGAAAACGGAGATATTAGCTGTTCAAAACATCTGATTGCCCACAACAAATTCATTATCCTTTACCTGAACAACGACAGCCATTAGCACCACGCCTCGCTTAAAACTCATCTCATGAACCAATTCTCGCATGCGAAAGCCGACGCTAACAGCCTGTTTTTAACAGCAGCCGTGCCGTGCTGGCTGATTGCAGGCTGGAATCCTCCACACAGCCCCGAGCTGTCCCCCGGCCGCAGTGACACAGCGGTGGCAGCGTTTAGCTGGGGTTGCTGCGGAGCAAAGCTCGGTGACCTGCCGGGGCAGAGGGGACAGAGCCGGGGGGACAGGGGTCACCTTTCCCGGGGACACCCTCGGTGGGGCTGCAGCCTTCCTGCAGGGACAGCGCCTCTGGGGGGAGTGGGCAGCTGCAGCCCCACAAGGACAAATGGCTGCGAGAGAACACAGACCCAGAATAAAGAAGAGAAAAACGCCACAGCGCCGCACGGAGCTGATCGCCCTCTGCAGCTGCTGCGGCTGGGAAGGCAACCGAGGGAAAGGCTTTTCAGGGGTTTTGATGCCTTAGGGTTTTAGCTTCTGTATTTTCTGTGTATCTGTAGTTTTGGTGTGTAGCTCTGGACTCCATAATAGAGTGCTAAAAACCTCTGTTCCCAGCGTTTTTAGCCAAAATAATTCGTCTAAGTTGGGAATCCAAGGACACTTTGCTGCCTCAGGGCCCCAAAATATGTAACCAACAGTGAATTGGGGGAGCAGGCTTGGGGTGTTTGACATCATCACCTGGAGGTGTGATTGGAGGATTAAAGCTCAGTATGTTAATGGACAGAATTTATAAAATATTAAAAACTCTTGACTCGCTGTCCATTTTGGGTGTAAGCTTTCGAGTAGGCTCTGTCTGCCCTGACTGCACCTTAAAGACTTTTAATAAATTAATCTGCTTTTTATCCTCCTAACTTTCTCTAGCCTCTGTTTCAGGTAAGCCTGCTCTGGCATCAGTTTTACTTTTGGCATTTTCCTCCTCTGCCACTAACCTGCTCCTGAAAGGAGGCCCCCACTTCTGTCAATCAGCAGGAAAAAATAGGCCTGGGAGGGTTGTGTGCAAAGCAGATAGCTCATTGACATACAAAATCAATATAATTGCAAATGGAGCCATGGCTCCTGAAGGGAGCTGAATTCAATCGTGTGTGTCTACATGCAGAAATACGGGTGGCAAAATCCATCCAGGGCTCAGCCTGACCTCTGGAATTTACTGAGAGCCCCTTTGTCTCCATGAACAGCAGCCCAAACACAGACACGCCACACTGCACACCCCAAATGTCCCCACGTGCCACCCAGAGCCACCCCAGAGATCCCTCTGGCCCAGTGGGTGTTTAACACAGGTGTGCCAGACTGATTTTGGGTGTTCCAAACTGAAGGTTGTGTGAACCCACACTGCTCAAAATCCAGCAGCTCTCCTCTGTGAATCCTCCAATCCTCCATGAATCCTCCCATCTTCCGTGAATCCTCCAACCCTCTGTGAATCCTCCAGTCATCTGTGAATCCTCCAACCCTCTGTGAATCCTCCAGTCATCTGTGAATCCTCCAACCCTCTGTGAATCCTCCAGTCATCTGTGAATCCTCCAACCCTCTGTGAATCCTCCAGTCATCTGTGAATCCTCCAACCCTCTGTGAATCCTCCAGTCATCTGTGAATCCTCCAACCCTCTGTGAATCCTCCAGTCATCTGTGAATCCTCCAACCCTCTGTGAATCCTCCAGTCATCTGTGAATCCTCCAACCCTCTGTGAATCCTCCAGTCATCTGTGAATCCTCCAACCCTCTGTGAATCCTCCAGTCATCTGTGAATCCTCCAACCCTCTGTGAATCCTCCAGTCATCTGTGAATCCTCCAACCCTCTGTGAATCCTCCAGTCATCTGTGAATCCTCCAACCCTCTGTGAATCCTCCAGTCATCTGTGAATCCTCCAACCCTCTGTGAATCCTCCAGTCATCTGTGAATCCTCCAACCCTCTGTGAATCCTCCAGTCATCTGTGAATCCTCCAACCCTCTGTGAATCCTCCAGTCATCTGTGAATCCTCCAACCCTCTGTGNAATCCTCCAACCGTCTG
Organism: Origma solitaria; assembly: GCA_013397895.1. Lineage (NCBI taxonomy): Eukaryota > Metazoa > Chordata > Aves > Passeriformes > Acanthizidae > Origma > Origma solitaria. The sequence goes on from VZRL01003367.1 coordinate 457,462, forward strand.
TGAATCCTCCAACCTTCTGTGAATCCTCCAACCCTCTGTGAATCCTCCAACCCTCTGTGAATCCTCCAATTCTCTGTGAATCCCCACAGTCCTTCTGTGGATCCACAGGGAATGCTGCCCTCAGCTTGCTCAGCTTCCCGCAGCAGCAAATGCTACTGGAGAGCTATGAATTGGGAGTTCTCTACCCTTTTTTTGCCCCATTTGCCACTTTCTGGCCTTGTGGCAGTTCCTCAGCACCATCAAACTCCTCTAAAGCCACCCTGGTTCTCAAGCTGAGCACTTTACTGATCAGTGCTCTAAGAACCCTCCAGCGCCAGATAAATCCTTCAACAACAAAATTCCCTACAATCCCAGTAAGAAAGACTTTGGGAACCTCACGAAGTGCCTCTGTAGTGAACAACAGGGGTGCTTTAGCTTTTCTATACTTATTTATTCTGTACTTTTTTTATTTTATACTTATTTAAGTATTTTTATCCTTAACCACGAGGCATGGTAGGAATTATTCCCCACCAAGTAGCAAGACCTGCTCCACCAAAGAGAGAAAACAGCCCTGTCACCAGCCAGTGGAATGGGATTGGGAACACTGGAGTATGTTCATTCACTACTGGAAGATGGTCATTCTGCTTCTAAAGTGGCTCTTCAAGCACAAAGGTGGAGCCAACCAGAAAGCTTCACACCCACCCTGATCCCACATGAGAGAGCAGAGCTCTGTCCTCAGCCATCACACGCAGGAAGGCAGAGTGGGGATGTCTTTAGGCAGCTCACAGAAATGTCTGTAGGTTTATATGATTTAAATACTTTGGTTTTCTTGGTTTTTTTTTTCTTTGAAGTGGATTGTGCTCAGAAAATTCCTGAGGATGAATGAACAGAGCACTGCAGCACTCCTCCTGAACCTTCCTAAGGTATTTTCCTAATCTTCCTAAAGGAATGTTTCATTTTTCTACCCCTTTCCCCCTCTGTTCTTTGGGGGGAAAAATGATGCTATTAAGACCTTTTATCTGTGAAATTATAACTGCAACCCCCCCATGACCTTGGAGTTTGGGATCTGTGGTTATGTTGTGCCTGGAAGTTTGTCCCCAACTAATCTGAAGGGGTTTTTGGAAAAGAGACACAATGCAATTGCAAAGGTTGGGTTTATCCCAGTTCTCCAGCTGGAGTTATGGTTACTTGGTGATTAATTTGACTGTGTTCTTGCACTCTAGAAAAGTCCTAGAGAGGGATTGATGTCCAAGGCTGGGCTCACACATTGCTGCGCTGACTTCGCTGAGCAGAGCTGTGGAAGCTGTGACCCCACGGCTCGTGGGCAGTGTGGGGACACTGCTGAAAGAAAAACTCAAACAGCTTCCTGTGGCAGCTCCTCAGAGCTTCAAACAGGAATGGAACTGATTGTGCTCCTCTGGGGCTCACAGATCTGAATTCCAAGCCTGTAGAGCCGTTTGCTGCAGGTGCAGGCTTTGCTCAGGAGCTCGTTCCTGGCCCCACTGGCATCCCCACATCAGTTTTGCATGGATGTGCCCACATTCCTGCCTAGCTCTGAAACCAGAAATCCTCAAAAAGTCTCTGTTACACGATTTTCCTACTGGGCATGGATCCATTGCCGTGTGGCAGGCTCAGAGGGAGGCTGGGCACACCTCATGGGGGTGGACTTTGGTTTTTAGGGCTCACATTGTGGGTTTGACTGAGACACCACTGGGAGGTGAATAAAGCAAAGGTTCTCTGGCAGTACTGCCCTGATCACATTCCCAAAAAATCCATCAGAATTCTAGAACATACCCACTGGATCCAGTGGATTCTTCTAGAATCCCTTATTTCCTTAAAATTCCATGGAGGAGAGCAAAGACATCACTGCCAGCTGAGAGCTCTGCTTGATATTTAACACACAAAAATGATAGAAAGTCTATTTACTACAGAAAAAGGAGAGGGAGTCTATTTGCTCCCATCAAACATATTTATTGATTGACAAATATATAAATTGAAAATCAAGATTTAATTTAGCCAGAGGAGCACTGAGAGCACATTTTCAATGCATGAGAAATGCTGGTATAAATCAAACTTAGAACTGAACCCTGCTATTACTTGAAAATAACTGTCCAATATCTCTTTGATCTACAGGCAAGGAGCAGAAAGAAATAAATGTGCCTCTGAGGAATCTGGACATCCCTAATTATTTTCTTGTAAAGAGTGCATTTCATTGCTGTGCAAGCAACATGTTCAATAAAACAAAGAAATGTAATATTTCAGAGCTCATTTATTTCTTTCTTTTGGACTTACAAGAAGCATTTTGCAAAAAAATTATGGTAGGCTTTGGTTTCTCAGGTTACCTGCGTGGTCTCTTGAGTTAAAGTCTTATTAGTGTGGAAACCTGTCCAGAAAACATCAGACAATGCCCATGAATACAAATCATTTCATAAATATGCAAGTGGTGCCTCAATGTGACACTTGCCTTGTCTGAGAAACACTGATAGACTTAAAAAAAAAAAAAATTTAAACTCCATCAAGTATGGGGACAATTTTATTTAATACTTTTTGGTTTGAAGGCAAAACTATTAATTGAGTGGGTTTATAATGTTTCAAGTCTTAGTTAAAACAGAATATCCATTGCTTGCCATAAACATGGTCAAGGGCAAAGAGTTGGAGGGGAAAATCAAGATCAAGGCAAGGAGCAGATTTAATGATGGTGTCACAGTCAGAGGAAGGAGAAAATTATCCCACCAGGAGAGGGAACAGACAATTTAAATTGGGACTCTGAGTCTGGGCTGATGAGTTTAGAGAAAATGGATTTGTTCTCCTGAAGCTGAAGGGGCGAATCCTCCCAGGACGAAGTGTGGTGCACATGGAATGCTCAATGGTTATCCCCATGGATCTCAGCCTGCCTGAGAGGGAAAACAACTTCAGGAAAAGGAGGGAAAAGGAACTGCACCACACTTTTAATTATTTTTCAGGAATTAATGGACCGAAATCACATTTAGTAACCGTATCTCCCTTGAGCTCGACTTTATTGTCCAACACACTCCCACAAGATGCAATCTTCAAGCTTTCACATCCATAAAATCACTTTCAAAGTATCAAAGCTGAGATTTTCCTGGTCAAGTCCTGTTGGACTCTGAGCCAGATTCTTAACTTGGCCTTGGTGGATTATTTCTGTGCTCAAAGCCATTTATATCCTTCTCACTTTACTGCCAGCTCTATAATTCCCTAATTCTCTTCACTTCATCTTGGCAGTCACCACAGGGACACAGCAAGATGCAGACCTGTTTGGAAAATTCACAGGAAATCAGTGAAATTCAGAGAAATAAGTGAAATTCAGGAGAAACAAGTGCATTCAGGGGAAATAAGTGAAATTTGTCCTTCCTGTGCTCCAGAAGACAGCTGAAACCTTGAGAAGAGTAGAGAAGAACACACAGAAAATATCTATTTAAATCAGAGCCCACTGCCTTTTTTACACTCGATATTTCCAGCCTGAATTTCGGATCAAGTGAATGAAGGATCTTGTCCCTGTGAAGGTGGTTTGGTGCAAAACAGAGCACACACTTGTGTTTCTCCCTCAGCTCTTTGTTCGGTGTTGTTACAAATGGTTTTTGGTGTCTGTTACAAGAGATTTACCTCATAAAATATATTATTATAAAAATATATAATATGAAATATACTATTACAATATATTATAATAATATATTAAAACATTGTATTATATTCTATTGTGCTATATTGTATCGTATTGTATCAGAATGTGTTATAACATTATATTATGTTGTGTTATGTTATAATGTATTATATTATATTATAGTATATTATAGTCTATTATAGTATATTATATTGTTATGTTACATTATGTTATATTTATTAAACATATGATATTATTGACTAATATATTATAATAAATGATTTCTAAGATGTCTGAGGTGAAATCTGAATGTACACGATGTGAAAGAACAGGAATACATTTCCCTCCTGACCTCAGTGTACCTCAACACTTCGCTCGCACACCATGAAGTCATTTAGCAGTGTCACATCCCATTATGCAGCCTGTTCGCCCTCTGACATATCCACTGGCATTTCTTCTCTTTTTTTATCTGCTTCAGAATCTCTGCACAAAGAGGGTATTGAAAATTAATGCATAGGCAAATATTTTCATTTCAAAAATTACAGGAAGACCTTATAAAGCAAAACGAAGCTGGAAGTTCTTCCAGTTGATAAGGGAGAGTTTTGCTTGTGCATTCATTTAAAGCTAAGTGGGAAAAGACCTCGTGTTCATTGCTCTCAGCCCAGGTGAGCAGAAGGCTTGCACAGATAAAAGCTTAAGGCTTTCAGCTTACATTGCAGGTGTGTCTGAATTCCTTTTCCCTTCCGTACGCTTTCTGTTGATTTAATCAAGTTGTCCTGCATCTACTTTTGACCCTGTAAATCCTGCATTGAAAGGAAATACGCGTTTCCTCTCTAAATTACGTCTGAGTGAAGAACACTTTTTCCAAATTATTTTTTGCCAGGGGCCAAATCAGCTCATAAAAACTTCGGCAAGCCATGTATTAACCACCGAGTTACCTATCAAAAATATGAATTACCTAATGCAGATATAAAGTAATTCTCTTCCATCCTTTACAGAGACCAAGCCATCCTTATTTGTGGAATTTACTGCTGAAAGTATGGGAGAAGTCAGCCTTCAGAGCTTATTTACAAATGTATACATTTATATACATGTATAAATCATTAGCTCAGCCCAAACTATTTCTGTGCAGCCAAAGGAATGTGTGTTGATCCACTGATTTATTTTTATGAGGAGACACACAATAAAGACACAGTGCAGAATATGAAAAATATCCTGATTCGACCCGAGAGCAAACCTTGCCCTGGAGTGGAGCGGCACAGCGAGATGGTCCAAAGGGAGGGAAAAAAACCAATTCTGCTCCCTTTTCTGCAGATTTTGCCCTCCTCAGGCAGAACTCAGGCTAAATGTGCTTTTTGGCAGGAGAAGCCCAACCCTGCTCCTTGCAGAGACACACACCAAGCTCAGAGGGGCCCTTAGGGGTTTGAATCAGCCCCGATGCTCACCCAGGGACACAATCCTTCCTTTGTGGCCAGGCACGAAGGGAAACACAGCTCAGGACCAAATTCCAGGCTGGCTCCACCTCTCAGCAGCTCACCTGCAGTCAGAGCCATTCAGATTTATGGCCAGTTTGGGATTTGGGACTGGGAGAGAGTGGGAAACACAAAGGTGCTGCTGGAATGGAATTTCAGTGCTCCAAGGCAGCCCAGACTCGGCTGAAGGATTTTTCATTGCTTATCTCAAGACCGCACTTCCAAGTCTTGTTGGTTTTTTCCCTTATAAAATCATCTCCTTGGAATGGCTCCCCTGGACAAGGCTCTGATCTCACCATGGCAGAGCAGGGCTGATGCTTTTTCCATCACTTGGGAGGAGCAGCTTGGATTCACACCACTGCAGGCATGGCAGATGGCATTGAATGTGGTAATATTTTTATTTAAATTGTGTCATGAACAGAGCACCGCAGAGATTTGTGCCATCCTAAACCTATCCAGGATATTTTGGGCTCAGTAAACTGGAAGGGAATTACAAGAATGAACACTGGCAACACAAATCATACACCACAACCAAAAAATATCTCCCCAAAAGGCACAGAATTGAACCAAATACTCCATGAGAAGTTTTTCTGAACTGAGGGACACCTTTCTCATTGGTCCCTGCCTCAGACAGTGCACTAAGATAAAAATCAGATTATTTACAAACCATCTACCAGAGTATTTACACAGAAAACTTCACTGCACTGCTCCTGCAATTTATTTCTCACACATAATTCCTGTCTAAGTGTAACTACATAAAGATTGTGGAAACATTGGTGAGAGAGTGAGAGCTGTGAGCTTTTGGGGTTGTTTTGTCATTAATCATATTGCTGTTTGTTGAAAGAGATTGAATTTTGGTGCAGATCAATTTAGGTAATAAAGAAAGAACAACAAAAAAAAAATTAAAGTATTTCAGAAATCACTTTGGAAGCATAACCTGAGCAAATAGATAGTCCAAAACTCTTGAGACTGTATCTTTATTCCCTAGGGTTGTTGGGAATTCCAAACCCCTGAGACTTTATTTTTATTCCCTTGGAGTCTTGGGAATTCCAAACCCCTGAGACTTTATTTTTATTCCCTTGGAGTCTTGGGAATTCCAACCCCATGAGACTATATTTTTTCCCTTGGAGTATTGCCATTACAGTGGGGAGGTGTACATTTTGTGGATGTATCCATGCTCAAGGGAGGGCAGAGACAGCACAGGATATATGCATTTTTTCACTTTAAAACCTTTAAAAACTGCAAGCACCAACTGGGTAATGCTTAGAAAAACCTTTTGCTTCCTTAAATCCAAAGCAGTAAAGAAACAGTCCATCAAGGTGGGCAAAGATGACAGCTTAGTAATTCCTTAGGGTTATTTTTAGGATGTAAAACTGAGACATTTTACAGAAAAAAGAAAACTCCAAGAGAGAGTTTCATTTCATTTGCAGTCCTGCTGGGTTGTTATCTGAGGAGAAACAATACCTCAGATGTGTAGCTTAGCTCTTGTCCTAATAAAACTGAAAACTCGACATCTGAAGGCCACCACAGCAGAAAGGTTTTAATTTCGTTATTAGATCCAAATCCAAGTGCCCTGGTAATTTCTTTTGATAGAGCTGTTCCGGAGTGAGCCAAGCACAACAAGAGAATGGCCTCGTAAAAGGTTTTAATGAAGAAGGCAGAGCATGAAAGACAAGAATGGAGAGCGAATTTTGCTGAGTTCTCTGGAAAAAAGGGGCAGAACCTACAAAACCTCCACAAAATGATCAGATCAAAAGGAGCCACACTTTGGTGCGGCCCAAGCTGAAATTCCAAAGCAGAAAGCCCTGGAAGATTGTGGGACACAGCAGCTGCAGGAAAAGAGCATTTGGAGTGAGCACCCCAGGGCAGCTGAACAGCCCCAGCCCTTCAGAGCTCTGCAAAACGAGAATTCCCTGCTCACTGTCGCAGGAATTACCAACAAAATGCCAAATTATCTTCCAAAGATAGCACAGAAAGCAGCGAGGGAACTTCAAATAGGCTGTGCTGGCTCTGAGTCTGGCCCGGGGAAGCCCGGGGTCCATGCTTTGTGTTTGAGAGAAAATGTTCCTCCAGAAAAGTTCTCCCAGCTTCTCCTTGAGCAGCACAGGCTCAGTTCTCACATGTGGATCTGAACGAGCTTGGATTAATGGTTCAGCGCATTGTGGGTTTGGGAAAAACAAACAAAACTCTTTAAATAGAACACTTTCACTCCCAAAATCAAGAGCTCTTTTCCCCTCAGTCACCACCTCCCTCCTGCCCTGAGCAGCTCCTGCACCCCAAAGCACAATTCCCTATGGAACAACCTGGGGCACCCCCAGCTCCCTGAAAATCCATCCGTGCTGGATCCAGCTGGGAATTCCCAGTGCTTCTGGATCCAGTCTCACCAGCACCATGCAGATAATTCATCTCCAGGCTGGCAAAGAGCCAGCATGCCTTTGGGTTTTTTATTTTGTATTATTACTTTTTATTTTCTATTATTAGTTTTTGTCTTATTATTAATTTTATTATTTATTATTTTAATTTTTTTCTAATTTGGTTTTTCCCCACCCAGACTGTTTGGAGCATTGTTTAAGCCAACAAACATTTCAACCTGCTGTGTATTAACTCCTGAACACCCTGCAATCAGTTCAGGGAATTCTGCTCGTCCCCTGAGAGATGATGTGTCCCTTTTAGAATACAAAGTGAGAGCCCTCACCTGCCGATGAGGATTAATTAGCACATCGAACATTTATCTCAAGCGAGCTGCAAAAATCACAAACAAATTTCTCTGTGCCACTCTCCTCTCAGCTTTTCAAAAAACCTCACACCAGTGAATTCCCTGAGAGTTTAACCAGGGCCTTCACCTCCACTGACCAATCATTTCTCAGGGGAATGTCCCTTTTTCGTTATTATCTGAGCAGACAAAGGGGACTGACCTCGTTTGGTGTCTGCTGCAATTTGCCCTGGCAAGGAAACATTTCTGTGGATGATACCTAAACCAGAGCAACCCAAACTCCAGGAATTGCTCAGCTTCTGCTGCCATCTCAGCTGAAAGCTGAGATGAAGAACCATTTCATTTGTTTATTCACATCTGGTAACGAGTCACCAGCTCAGAGAACCTTTTCTGACCCAAAGTTTTGTGAGGATGGAGCAAAGTCCTGTTCCTTGTAGATTCATAGCCCCATAAACAAAACCAAACTCCACAACAGAGTCCTCTGTCCTCCAGAAAAATTGGGCTCAGAGACAGCCCAGGCCCTAACCAGTGCTGTTAGAAATTGATTGCATGACTTAGCAGGGAAGCTCTCTTTCATTTTAGCTTAAAATAGTATGTTTCAATTGTATATGGAATAGAAAGATGTTTCTTTTGTATTTGGATCTCCACGAAATCTAGTTCTTCATTTCAGGCTTAATGGAAATAATACCAAAAAAAAGACACCTACGCGAGCCAGATTTTTGGTTTGGAGATAAGTGAATTTTGGGGTAAATTTCTGTTCTTTACCGTCTTTAAAATCTTTAATTTTGATTCTGTGAAATAAGAGCAGAGTGGTGTAGCTTGGAACAAGGATAAGCCTGGATTCAGGAACCTTTTCCTCTCTTCATGATATTTAATATTTCAGCCAGCTCGGGCTGCTGTGCAGAGAAGGCACAGAGGATGCACTTGTGTTTTCTGCACCAGAGGCTTTTCTCTCCTATTTGCAAGTTCTGTTGCAGGATATATTTAGCTGGAGCTGCACTGGAAAGGAGAAATACTCCTACTTGTGGAATTGACTTCATTTCCCTCCCACACTGATGTGAGGAGGAATTACAAAGCCTGATCTGTGGCTGAGGGCACCTCCAGAGGTGACACAGCTGATGCCAAGTGACACTGCCGAGGACAAGAGCCGTGTGTGAACCCACACAACTTCTGCTGCACCTCAGAAATGTTTTATAAAGTAAAACAAACTTCCAACAGCAGAAACAACATTCAGGAACAGTGTTGAAGGGCTTTGTTTCCTTTACAAAGGTCTTCCAAGCTGCCACCTCCTCAAATAAAATGTGCACCACAGATATGGATGGTTAATATTTAGTTAGCACATTCACTATGTTCTTTTTACCAGTCCGGAGCACTTGGGCTGTGATTCTGGGACAGGAACTCTTCAGATAAGCCCTGCAAGGAGATGAGAAGTCAAATCAGCAGCGTCCACACAGCACTGAGTAAGAAAAACATTTGAAATCACTCACAGTGCTTATTTATCCACAGAAATTATTGCCATTTAATCCCTGAGCAGGAATAACAACAAAGAGAAGACTTCATTCCGGCTCTGAGCGCAGGCATGGAAAATGATCATGTTGCTGGGGAATGGTGTGCTGGAACAGAAACCCTGTGGGGTTGGGGATGTGCCGAAATGCACATCAGGGCCGCTGTCCTTTCTCTCCAGCTTCAGCTCCTGCATCTGAATTATTCCTCTGATATTGTGCTGCACCTTCCAAAACCCTCTAAAAGCAGGAGAGTTGCGGGAACATGCCAGATAAGAATAGAATCACAAGCAACGCTCGGTGAGGGGGGTGAGGGTGGGCAGGAACAGAAAAATCCCATTGTCTGATGATGAAATCCGTTCTCCAGGCTGGGAAAGGTGTCAGAGCATTCCAAAAACCTGCATCCTAATACTGCTGCAAGCAGGGAGCTGCTCCAAGGGCTGGGGAGAGGCAGGAACATGGGAATCACAGCCGGGGCGTGGGAAGGTCCATTTGGGGTCCCCAGCTCTTTCCCCCACCAGGGCTCCTCACCTGCCTGGGTGAAGAATGGACAGAAGGAATCAGGAGAGAGGCCTCAGGAAAGGAAATATTCCAGGAATTTGGATGGATCCCCAACCTGTTTCAAGGAGAAAGTCAGTGGAGGCAGAGCTTTGTGTTGGTTTTCATGGAAGGAGGAACAGTTCCATGGAGTTTCTGCTGCCCTCCCACTGGGGGTGAGTTTTTCCCAGAACGGAGATACAAATGTTGGGATTCTGCAGCAGCAATCAGTGATCTCCTGGGTTCATTCCCAAGCCTTCCCAGGCCTCGGGAGTTCTGCATTTCTGGGATGGCTCCGGAAGCTCGTCCGCTGGAGCTGTGACTACATGAGAATCTCGGCTCCCGTCAAAGAGCTGGAATTCATTTCCAACCATAAGAATTGCAATTTAGAAGATGTGAAAGCAAGATCTTTAAAAGTTGCATCCCCAACAAGTCCAGTAATATTTTTTAAATTATGAACATCTGATTTTTGAGACCTACACATTGGGAATTCACGATTTTGAAATTCAAATAGTGATGCTCTTTTGCTGGATCACCCCATTTGACATGACCTATTTTTTTTTCTGTGTCTAAATTTTAATTTGAACTATAGAATAGAAATTACTGAATTTATTTTGATTTTGAAAAGAGTTTCATGCTTATGAGTGCACTCATGACACATTAAAAATGATGTTAAATCTAAATATAAGTCCAAGACCGTTTTTTACATTGTGATCTCTTATGCAATATGCTACAGAGTGGCTGCGTAGAATGCATTAATTTTTTTTTTTAACTTACACAATATCCAGACCCAGAAATCTGTACCCCTGGTATTTCTCTGATAGAGATCCTGAATTCAGATTCACACACAATTTTGCCAGAATGAAAAAGAAGCAGGCAGGAGAGAGCAGATAGTGACTCAGGAGAACATTCCTTGAATATTAACCGTAATTTTGAATAACGTCTTTACAGTCCTCCAAAATGTTGTTTGCTATTTCTCAGAGCAAATATTTACAGAAATAATAGAAGGATCTGCTGGGAACAGCACAAAATATTCTCAGCGTGGTGCTGCGAGAGCAGTAGGAACTTCCTGACAGCATTTCTGTGTGTACCTCCACAGTGTTTACACTGGAACAGCCTCGTGGAGGATCTCAGAGAAAATCCATCATCTCCAGGCAGTGCCGGAGGAATTCTCAGCTGAGCCTCCAACAGGTAGGGAAATGTCTCTGTGTGTTTGGGAGAGGATCCTGTGTTGGAGCCATGCACAGCCCAGGGGTGGAAATTAGAGACATTTTGGAAAAACGCACGAATAAAAAATGCAGAATTTCCACATTCCTGACATCCACGGAAAGGACACCCATACAGAGCAGAAAAAGAGAAAATCAAAGGCTCCTGGCACACAGGAGAGCAGGAATTCTGCAGGTCTGATGGTGATGGGAGAACTTCCCCTGCAGTTTTGTGAACTCTTGTATTTTGGGACTGCAGTGTTTGGGTTCTCGCTGTGCCCCATGGGGACAGGTCTGAAAGCAGAAAGTTAAGGAAGATCCAAGATTTAAGCACAAAATAGGACTCAAGTTTGAGGACATTTTTCTTTAGTGATACTGCCAACATCATTCCACTCCTAAAGCCATTTTAAAGACACTGCAGTTACCAAATGTAGTCATTTTTTTTGCTGTTTCCATTCCTACCTAGCCTACCAGCTTCTCCAGTTAAGAAATGGATCCTTTGGCAGCTTTTCATGTGTGCGCTAAATGAGTTTGGTGCTGCTGGTGTTGGAAGCAGTCAGGCTGGAATCAAGGCCTGCTTTCCTGGGAGGGTGGGAGCTGCTGGCACATTTGGCAGAGCTTTGGTTCACTGCTTTGAGGATGGATTTGAGAGCAAAGGCTGCAGACAGCAGGCAAAATAGTAAATATTTCATAATAAAGTTTATAATGAATTGATAATAAATAATTATCATAAATAGATAAGAAATTGATAATTAATTTTATAATAAAATGCCCCTTGATATCACAACCAGCTCCTCTGCATCTCCCTCCAAGTGGAAGAGAGTGTAGGGCCCATTCTGATAATCTGTTGGCCTGAATTTTTTGTCTTTACAACAATGAGTTCTGTGGGGCTGACAGTTTCCAGCTTCACCAGAAGCTACAGCTGCTGCTGCCATGATTCTGATCAGTCACCTGGAATTGCCTGGCCAAAGCCAATTCTCGTTCCAGCTTCTCCAGCCTGAGCGGGAAGTGGCTCCTCGTGGCACAAATGAATTGGAAAAGAAACTGGAGCATGGAATAAAGGAAAGGGAGAGGAGCTGATCACACCTTCCTGGCCTCAGGTGTTTTAAATATTGAAATAGAGACCATCCCCTGAAAGGCAGGAAATGGGAGGACAAATGATGCAGTGCTACCAATAAATGCTAATGCCAATGAGGGGAAATGATCCTGTAGGGGAGGAGGATTTATTTCTCATTAATTACCCTGGTTTGGAAACCCTGTCAACCCACCCAACACCCCAAAAAACCCAAAATCAAATTAAAAAAAACACAAAAGAAGTTCCCGTGGAGCTGGTGATGTGTCTGGTACCTGATCCCTGCTTGCTCTGCCTAGGCAGGAGTGCCAATGTTGTCCCTGTTTATCAGTGATGCCTTTTCCCTTTGTCTCCAGGAAGGAAACATTCCCAGGGATGCCCAGCCCCTGGGTGTCTGCTGACAGAAACACGGGGCTGGAAATGCAGGAAATCATCCCTTAGTGCAGCCCCTCCCTCCCTGCCTCTCCTTCCTGTCCCCACAGCCTCCCCCCAGCCTGCTGCTCCTCTCACTTCCCAGCCCCAAATTACCTGGGCACGAAAGGAGAGAGATGAAAGGTTGGTGAGGGCAGAGTGAGCTGGAGCAGAGGGCAGGGAGTTACTGGGGTGGGGAGCATGAGGAACAGGTACTCAATAGGTAACTCAACTATTGAGAGACAGAATATGTGGAGTCTTAATTCAAGAAAAACAGGATTCCCTTAATCTTGTCAAGATGAGAGGGACAAGAGTCTGTCTGAGGCCAGCACAGAAACCCTGAATCACCCACCAAGGACTGCCCGTGCCCCATAGAGAAAGGTGAAAAGTGCACTGTGATGAAGACTACAGATCTTCATCACGAGCAGAGCCCCAGAGACCACCAGGACACACAGCGCATGTGTGGCACACAGCTAATGATATTAATGATTGCCCAGAAATGATTTGTATATCCACTCCTATCCCGGGGAATGTGATGAATATTCATGAATGTTACCCATAATATTGTGTGTTGGCAGTGCCGGGGTGTGTGTGTTTGGAGGAGTGAATCCCCACACCTGAATAAAGCAAATCCTCACTGCTCTGACTGTGCCTCTGAAGGGGCTCTGGGCCTGCCTGGGGCGAATCGAGGGAGACCCGGAGAGGCTGAGCCATCGGAAGGCTCCAGAATCGGTGATGGTGGAGTCACGTTTGCTACTGGGGATGGTAAAAAGTCAACACACAGAAAACTTCCCTGGGCTCTTCGTCCATCTCTCTCCTGCCCCAGTGATGCCTTTGAGTATTTCTGGTGTTTTCCTCTTCATGTATCTGTAACTTGCTGCAGTTTAGTGCTTCTTACAAAGTGCTAAAATCCTCTGTCCCAGCACCTTTGGCCAAACAAGGCTCTCTGAATAAGATTCAAGGACATATTCATTGCCTTGTTGAAAATCTGTAAACAGCTGTGAGCTGGGGGAGCAGGCCTGGGGTGGTGAACATCATCACCTGAGGGTGCGATTGGAGAATTAAGGGCCAATGTGCTAATGGCACAGAACTTATCAAAGGTGAAGGGCTCGGGACCCAGGGCCCATTTTGGGTGTAGTCCCTGGGGGGACTTTGCCTGCCCGAATGCACCTTCAAGGCCTTGAATAAATTTGTCCGCATTTTTTACTCCTAATTTGTTTTGGCCTCTCTCAGGCATCACCAAGACCACAAATGGCCATCAAGCAGGGCTGCAGGAGGGGCAAAAAGCCATTTATTTCAGCAGAGCTTTTCCATTTGGGTGGCAAAAGGTCCAGGCCTGGGCAGAAGTTTTGACTGAAGCCAAAAGAGAATGTGAGGGCAGATCCTGTGGGTGAGCTCCCCGGGGTTTGGGCAGTCCCTGGGGATTTGATTGTGCTGGACACACTTTCAAACCCTTTGTCTTCCCTTCCAGAGCTTTATTAATGAAGCTGGAGGAGATTCCAGCAGTCAGGGGGGGCTTAAGGCTGGGACATTATAACTTTTTGAGCTCTTGAAAATAAAGAATTGGCTTATAATTGGTTATTTAGGTTAAAAGGGAGAGAAAGCTCAGACATGGCACTAATATGTGAAGAGAGACAAAAATGAAAAAGTTCTCCCCTTTGGGTGAAGTCTGGCAGACTGACAGGATTAACAAGTGTGACTGGGGACAAAAATAACTGGGGAGGTTTGGGAAGTTTATTCTCCGGGCTAGAGATTTGTGACACACGCAGGTACCTCAGAGAGATCCGGGAAAATGGAGCATTGCATCTGGGCAGGAAGGGAGCTTGGTGAGAGGAGGTGGCTTAGAGATGTTGTTGTTTTCAGAATTGCTTTGTTTCTGTCGTTCATTTAAATTATGTTAGTAATTTAAATTGTGGAATATGAAAAATAGGGAGGTTTTGGTGTGGAGACAAAGGGAGGCACCGTTCTGTGGCCATTCCAGGTGAACTGCAGGAAGACATCAGTCCAGTCACAGGAAAAAAAAGACCAAAAATCAACCAAACAACCACAAAAAACCCCCAAAATACCCCACCAAATAAAGCCAAGAAAACCCAATAGACAAATCCACAAAAAAACCCCAAACACAGAAATATCCCCAAAAAACCCAAACCAGCCAAAACCCCCCAGAAAACTGTAATGAAATGCTGTAAAATACCAAAATCAAGCTGCTGCTGCACCCCCAGGAGCAGAGTGAGACGCAGAGCTGCAGTCTCTGTGTTTTTGTCTGACCTCCCATCCCCAGAGGAGGGAGAGAAGAACAGAAACACTTTGTCATTTCCAATTGCTGTTGTGAGCCCCTGGTGCAGAATTGTTCAAACACCACAAACCTGTTGGAGTAAAGCTCCAGTAAATTCTTCCAGACCAGAATTTGCAATAAATTTCATATATCCCAAAGCCAAGTCCCTCCTACAACAGACCTATTATTTCTCTTATAACTCCTGCAATTTTAATTTTCTTTTTCAAAAGGCTCAATTTCAGCACAGTTATCCTCCATCAGCTGCAGTTTCAGATCATTTCTATTCCATGAGTGAACATTCACCTCCTGGATGTGCTTTCAGCCTCTGTGCTGACCAAACTGACCAAGTTCCCATGACAAACATCACCTTCTCTTGGATTAATGCTGATCTCTTCTTCCACACGGAGAAATCAAAATTATTTCTCCAGCTCCTTCAATTCCAATCTCTCAATTCTAGCTCCAAGCAGCCAATTTCGTGTTTATCTGACAGTTTAATTCCTGTTTTAGCACCCAAATGACACCAGGCTGGTGAAATTGGACCATTTGGAGCTGGCCTGTGGTTTTGTGATGCCAGAAAAAGGAACCCAAACACCCTGGGCTAAAACTCCACGTGTTGGGTTTAATTTGAGGGCAGACCCATTTCCCTTTTCCCAGCAGGTTCCACAGCTCTGTCACAGCTGCCTCCCCCTGACTTATAAATTGTCCCTGCATCTCTGGTTAAAAAAATGTGATTTTTGCATGGGGGTTCCAAAGCACAAAATTGCATAAACCCTCTGATTTTGGGTTTTTTTACCTCTACTTTCCATCCTGATACAAAGTTGGTGCTGAGAAAACTCTGTAACTTCTACTTTCCCAGCCTCACTTCACCTTTAATAGCTGCAAACCTCATTAATGACGAATAACCCACAGCAAAGGCCTGTGGCCACAGACAATTCTGCAGCTCAATTTTCTGTGGATATTATGAATAAAATAAATTTTAAAAAAAGACATTAGAAATCTCTTTCAGGTTGCAAAGTCAAGCACCAAACAAAGAGGAAGTGCTGGAATTAAACTTGCCTGCAAAACCTTAATTTGGCCCTTTTATGCACAAGTATTATCATATAGACTTTAATTACATGAACACAGCCTATTTTTTCCACATCTAAATGCATAGATGTGCAAATTCTCAAGCAGTTGACTTGATTACAAGTATGCATAATATAAAAGTTCAATAGTCTATTGATATTTAGTCAGATTGCAGAAATTCCACATATTCACTGCAGCAGCTGACTCCATCGGGGGACCATGCCAAGAGCTGAACAAATGAAATCAGATTACTGCAAATGACAAGGAACAAATAGCCAGGGAAAAAAAAAATAGTAGGGCCACAGGAAAAAAAAACAACGGCATGCTGAACGCTAGACAAGTGAATTAGGTTCAGCTGAAACAAAGCAGGAATTCTCAAAGAGCCCACAAATAACGTTTAGCCTTTCCTGTGGTCCCAGGAAAACACACTAATCAGCACAGCGCCACTCGATTTTGGGTAAGTCCAGAGAAAAAAGCATGAAATGGGGTCAAAGTAGATGTTTGAAATACACACAAAATATTAGAGCCGACATCTTGGCCTGTAGGTCTTCTTCTGGCTGCAGAAAAAAAATAGAAAAAGGTTAATTTGAAGGTTAGAACTAACCTTGTTCTGTTTTTTTTTCCCCAGAGCCCAAAGCAGAGCTCATGGCCAACATGTCACCTCTAATATCCTTTACCATCTCAACTGTGGGTTTTATATTAACCTTTTCTCTTAAATTTGGCAGTCAGGATGCCCATGCACTGAACGCTCTCTGCAGTGTGAAGAAGCTTGGCTTGATCTTCTTTTAATCACTGTCCAGGCAAGCCCAGAGAGTGGCAAATATCGATGGCAACGTTGGCACTCTTTTGCACCTCCCAGGGAATCAGAGCTGAGCTGATACCACTGCAAACAGAAGCCAAGCAGGGAAAGGCATCATTAGTCATGGATTTCTTTTTGTTTTTAATGTCTGAGGGTAAAACGTGGCGATTCAGGAACGTTTTCAGTTGCTCCTTTCCTAGGTGCTGAACCTTTGTGCTCAGTAATTAAGGCAGAAGCCTGGTCCTCCCTCCATTTGCTGGAGTGAATTTAAAACCAGACCTCAACATCTGGTAAATTCCATACATTGCATATACTGTATAGATATTGAGTAAGATTGAATATTCAATTTAATTTTAAGCCAAAACAGATTTCCCTTTAATACATCCCTTTCTTACTTTTTTGGGGGGCTTTTTTGTTTGTTTGTTTGTTTTGTTGTTTGTTTGGGTTTTTTGTTTTGTTTTGTTTTGTTTTGTTTTGGGTCACTCTTAATTCCTCAGTTGGTTCTCTCCATCTCGGTCTGGGGTGCACAGCCAGGCCTGGTCACATCCCTTTCAATAATCAGGCAATTCCAGAGCTAATTCCAACTGAAAGGCCACAAGTGGCTCTGAACAACAGGTTTACTCAGAGGAAAATCTAGGGAGGTTTTTAGGGTTTTATTCCAAGTCCCTTCTGTGCTGGTATCTCAGGTGCTGTGAGGACATGGAGGAGCTTTTCCTTCATTTCCCACACACAACTCCCCACATCGCACCCCATTCCCGCCCTGATACCCAGAGCAGAGCGTCCCATTTGAAAATCTCGTGTCGCTGAACCTTTCCCTAGGGTTTCCCAGGACATTTTACACCACATCTGATGGCAGGGTGCTGTGCTAGGGGTGAAAATACAAAATGCAGTGCAGCCTGCGTGGATGCATTGATGTTGGAGTGTCTGCCTGCCTGTCTTAGAGCAAAACGTGGGGCACTCACTCTATTTCAAACCACTGAACTGAGCCTTCTGCTGATTTTTCTGTTACATCAGAAAGCCAAGGAGAATTTCGTGTTGGAGATGCTTCTCAGGGCTCACAGACTGGAGCGTACAAATATAGTCCACGGGGAGAGAACGCTCCAGGGGAAAGCTGTCCAGAGCAGAGTCAGTGCCCTGCACAGCAGAGGCAGGCACAGGGAGTGCCCAGGGCATTGCTGGGCTCCCTGTGCCGCCAGGGGCTCTGTGTGGGGCAATTAGAGCCAGCAAGGAAGGGATGAAGGTCACAAAGCAGCCATTGAATCTTACTACCTAAGCACGTTCCTCTCTTGTGCAGAAATATTTCCTGGCTGCACTCGTGGAGCCTCACAGCCACACTGTGCTTGGAATGGGGCGTCCTGAAGGGCAGCAGAGACCAGTGCACCCCAAAAAAGGGATTCCTTCTGTGGAGGGGACAGAGCAGGGGCAGAAATCATCACTGGAGCTGTGATTCCTTCTCTAGGGGGGACAGAGCAGGGCAGAAATCATCACTGGAGCTGTGATTCCTTCTCTAGGGGGGACAGAGTAGGAGCAGAAATCACTGGAGCTGTGCGAGAGGAGAGCCAGGCTGGTGCCACGGCCACAGATGAGCTGTGCTCCGTGAGCAGCCTGACACAGGGTCTGAAGCACAGCTCTGCAGCCCCCGGGAGGATCCTGATTTACTCCTGTCTGGAGGAAAGGGAGGAAGGCTCGGAGGCTGCGGGAGCTGGGATGGCTGCAGGCTGCTGTACGAAGCTCAGGGCTGCCATTCTGACGTGTCCCAGTAACTGAGCGTTCCCTTGTGCAGCCACGAGCAGAGCTCTGCAGACAGCTCGGAGTCAGGCATCAATGCCACGCTGTGTGCAGCACAGGGCTGGTGGCAGTCTCACTGCAGACCCCCAGGAGCCAGCTGGCCGTGGAACTGTGCCACAGCCCCCTGGCAGAGCCATTCAGGCTCTCTCCGCTCCAAACACCACAGACAGAGCACAAACACCCCCAGGTGTTCGTGGCGCTTTCCTTCCAAGGGGAGGAATGGAGTCAGAAATCCCTTTGAATTCTCTCTGAGAGGAGCATCTGTGCCCAGCCCTGCAGGGATTCTGGGCCGTGGATTGCAGGTAGGGAACAACAGGTTCCTCATTCCAGCGGCAGCAGAAGCCAATGGGGAAGCTCTGTCTCTGCAGAGATTGCAGCTCCTATTCACTGGAGCAGTTCTTTTCAATCTCATTTCAGAGACCTGGAGTGAGAAGGATGAACAAGAAAGTATCCTGAGTGTTCCCCTGTGCCCTTTCTTGTCACCCATAACTCGACTCTTCTGTCCTGCCTGTGGATCCCAGCCCACGTCACAGGTACCCAAAGGCTGACACACAATCCTTTCCTCTATATTGCAGCAGCAATTTTATTACTGTGATTATTTTATTACTGCTCCAAGACTAGAGTTCACAGAGATTTCCTAACCAGCAGAGGACGACATTTTTATGGGATTAACAACAGCAATAACACAGCCCTGGCTCTAAAACTCAGTTAAGAGCACACCATAAATGAGATGTGACAAAAGAAAATATGAGATATTAAAAAGATGAAGAAAAGGGGCTGCTAACTAACTTAGCTTCAACTTCAGCTTCCCATGGCTTCAGGAAGCACTGAGAACACTGTTAGATGAGCTTTGTGTCCCACAGAACAGCAACAAACCTGTCTGTCAGGGGTTTTTAACACATCACCTCGGGTTCCAACCCAATCCCAGCACAAGGGCCCCAAAGCCAACACCAAGGGCTGGTGGCATCATCTGCTCCTGATTCCTGCTTTGGTGTTTTGGCTCCCAAGGATGCTTTGCAATAATAAAGGATGCTAATTACTCTGTTTTCTTAATTAATGCTTTTACTGGTGTGAAAGTCACTGCTTTCCAAAAAACCTATTTGTCAGCTCTCTTAGGGCATTTGGGGGCAGCACATGGCACTGAGACCAGCAAAAGAACCACAGGTTTCACACAACAGCATCTGGAGGTCTTCCTGATCCTCTTAAATCCACACAAAAGTCTCTGTTTGCGATGAAATTGTTGCTGGGTGTGACTTCTGAGGTCACAGAACAAGAGCATTTCAGGTTGAGGAGATCACTCTAACACTGCCTAAACTCCACAAAGATCTTTTTCGTTAATTCTATTCCACTCTTGCAGTGAGTGTAAGGCCCAGGAACTGTGTGTGACACACAAATGGATCACCTTAAATCCAGAGCAAAGGCAAAGGCAGGAATCATTTGTGTCTTTAGGAAAGCAGAATAATACTCTTGGGCTAGGAAGTGGTAAATTCCTGTGCCACCCTGCCCCAGCCCTAAGGCACTATCAGCTCAAAGACACAAATAAAAACCATCAATGACTGAGGAGGGGACTTCATGCCCCTTTGTCTCTGCTGGACTTCACAGAGAAGTCACAGCCCTTGATACAATAAATGTTTTTCTTCCATTAAAATTAAAATGTAAAATATGGATAGGAAGATCTTGAGGCTCCTAAATCCCATGGCCAACACAATCAGAAGGAGCAGTGATGGAAGCGTTGTTCAGTGGGAAGTAGGATGAGGCCATCCCTGAATTCCACATGGGAATGGATTGGCTCCCATGGAAAACAACAGTCCATCCATGACCCTAAACCTGAATTAAAACCATCATGATCTGCAGAGCTCTCCACACACAGATCTCAGCTTTTCCTCTCCTCACATCCAGCTTTTCCTCTCCTCAAATACAGCTTTTCCTCTCCTCACATTCAGCTTTTCCTCTCTGCCTGTGCTGTGGCTGCCAGGAAACTGCGCTGGGGCCTCACCTGGCTTTGGGGAAGGCTTCAACCTTCATCCCAAAGAAACCAACTGGCACCATTCCCTCTATTTTCCCAGCAGAGGCAGCTCTCTTTGACAAATGAATCCCAAACAGAACGAGCAGTTTGACAATTATCATTTTGAACAAATATTTCCAGCTCTGCGCAAAACACCGTGGCACAAAAAAAAGCAAACTTTCAATAAACAGAAAATAGATTATTGTTCTCAAATGACAGCTTTCATGCTGTTTATCCCAAAGGATCCTCAGAGCTTATGGAGTATGAAATAAATTTGCCACTGGTTAAAAATGTAAATTCTTTAAATACATAAAACCCTAATGAAAAGGCTTGTAACATTTCCCTTTTCCTGATTCCCACTTTTCTCTTTTTATCTTCCTAGAAGAAGACGTTGATTATAATTACAGTGCAGACTAAAATGTAGGCTTGATTTTGTGTTAAAAAAAATGTGAGAAGTCAAAGGAGCTCTTGGTGTGATTGGGTGTGTGCATGTGCTTCCACACATGCATGTGGGGCTGAATTGTGGCGTGGCATTAAAAAATGCATAAAGGAACTGATGCGCCCAGGACATTTCCTATTGAAATGCACATCATTTGTGGAGAGCATACAGAAGAGAGGCTGTGCTGATGGAGAGGAGAGAGAAAAGCTGCTCTGAGCTCCCAGCCCCTCTGCAGAGGTGCAAAATGCACAGGGGTGCAAAGGGCAGGGCTGAGCTGCTGTCCTTGGGAAGGGCGAGGATGGCAAATATGGGTAAGGAAATCCTAAATCCCATGGCCCACACGGTAAGAATGAGACAGAGAAGTTACAGACATGCAAATAATCAGCAATGAGTGCACGATACCCTGGAACTGGGTCTGAATTTATGTTTGAGCAAAGTTTTAGGGTATCTGTGGGGAGCAGGATCTTGGGAACCTCAGAGCACCCTACAAACCCTGCTCAGTGCCCACTGCCCTGGGCACACAGAGCCAGCACCCAGACCTCTGCCAGGACCTTGTGTTTGCTGCTAGGGGCTCATTCTGGAGGCCTTTTTTAAAAAAAAATTAGGATTTCCAGGTTAGCATTCTGCTCTCTGAGGTGAGGGGCTAAAAGCGAAATCAGTAGAGAAATTAATATTTTACTTTGGAAAAAAAGGCGCTCTGGGCCCTTGTCATGCCAGGCCTCTGCACCCAAACACAAACAGGACCAGGTCACTTCTTCAGCCCCCAGAGCTGCGAGGGGAGCCAGCAGGGGCTGGCTCTGTGTGATCTGGGGCAGATTTAGGGGCACAGGGTGTGATGTGGGTCAGATTTAGGGGCACAGGGTGTGGTCTGGGTCAGATTTAGGGGTGCAGGGTGTGATCTGGGTCCAATTTAGGAACACGGGGTGTGATCTGGGTCCGATTTAGGAGCGCAGGGTGACCCTGCAGGCTGGTGCCACTGCCCACAGCTCACGCAGGGTGCAGCACTCAGCCCTGAGCCCCCCGCACTGCCCCAGAGGCAGCAGCAGCAGGGAGGTGTGCTGGATCAGGGCCCCCCAGCAAGTTAGACACACACAGGCACAGCAGGGCCTTGGCTCAGGCACAAAGGCTGCGTTTGGGAACAGATCTGGCACAATCAGGGTGTATCAGACACATACGGGATCCCTCCTCCTGTGCTAACGCCGGTGTGATGGTGGTGGTGTTGCCTTTTTCAGCCTGGGAATGAAACTTGAGATCATTTGAGTCAAGGAGGTCATAGAAAAGTGGATCTTTCTCAGAGCTCCAGGGGCAGGTCTGGAAGAATATCCACAAAGCCCAACCCCCAGGGCTGAACACGGCTGTCTGGGCTTTAGGAAATTAGCAGAATTGATCAAAAACACCAGTCCAGAGGACGAGGGGTGATGCAATTCCCCCCAGGTCAAGCCCCTTCTCTGGAGCCCCCACCCTTGGTTCTGGTTGGACTTGTTGATGGAAATGTGTCAGGAATATTTTGTTCCTAGGAAGGTCCAAGACAGGAGAGAGCCTTGTGCCCCTGGGGCTTGGAGCTCTGCAATGGCTTTGGTCTCTCCAGCTGGGGAAAAGGGTGGGGAAAAGGACTGCGAAGGCTGCAAAGAGAGAGAAGAAAAAGGCAAAAATCACTCTGGAGTCAATGAGATAGACTTTGCTCCTCATCCTTAGGCTCTGCCTCACCCACCCCAGCAGATCATGAGGAGCTTTAGAGGTGCACGTAGGATTGCTGTCTGTGGTGTTTGGGTCGGTTGTTTCAGATGGTCAGGACGGAGACGAGAGATCTCTGGAGTTTGGTCTTAGAGCATGAGGTTTATTGTGAAAGGTGTGGGTGTAGGGGAGCTGCTGGGAGCTGCCAGACACAGCTCAGAGCAGGGAGAGAGGGGAGAGAGAGAAGAAAGAAGAAAACAGGATACAAAATAGAATACAGAATAGAATGGCGTGGTTGCCATTTACAATACAATAAATCATCTTCTGTGCTGAATATTCTAATTTTCACTAACCAATCTAGAACAAGCTACAAATCCTACAACATTTACACACAGCCTATAAGAGTCATTGCATTACCATACGGTGTTACATTTTAAACTCTAAAAACTGCTTTTTGGACCCTCTGCCAAGCTGGCAGGGTCTGCTCTGCCCCTTGGAGCTGTCTGCAAGCAGAGGGGATTGTTTAATCCAAAGGGGATTCCCTTCAGTGGCCACACCATTGTTTTCCAGCTGTTCAGTACCTGGGGTTTGGTATCTCAAAGCTTGTCTTCATTTCAATCTCGCTCATAGTTTCCATATTCTCAGCATTTTTCGCCAGCTAATCATATTTATAAGGCTTTCCTATTTCATCCTCCCCAACAGGTGCAGCCCCTCAGACCCCCCTGCATCCATCCCTGGGGCAGAGGAGAAGTGATGTGAGCCATCCCATCCCTCCTGCCCGCCTGTGGCACAGCTCTGAGCAGCCCTTCACATTCCGCTTTTCCTCAGCAAAAGGAACCTGCCGAGCTTTCCTCCTCACACTCACTCGGGCCCCACTCTCTTGGAAAGTATCTCAGCAAGGCAAATAGAGCATAAAATAAAAACGGGGATAGAGATGGGTCTGGTTTTGATTTTTCCTGTCATTTGAGGGGCACTGGAGGCCTGGTGAGGGCAGTGCTGTGCCCATGGAATGCTGTGTGCCAGCCCACAGATGGGTGACACGGGTGCCAGGCCTGAGGGTGTCTGGGGTCAGATGGAGCACTCCAAGCAGGGAATGGACTTATCCAAACCACTGGAATAGCTCCTGGAAAGAACTCTCTGTCCTGGGCCTCCTTTGGAGTTCAGAGCAGAGGGAAAGCCAGCTCATAATATTGCCAAGCAGATCTAGCACCCTTTTTCCTGAAAAAAACCCCCAAACTATATACATATAACTAAATAATTTTTTTCTGCTCCTATATAAGGCTGGAAGATGAGCAGGAATTGTTCCTGTGAGTCCTCAGTGCTGGAGATGTGCCACCCTGAAGTCTCAGCACCAACACCCAGCCCCTGTTCCTGCTCCCACCCTCTGGAACCGCCCCCAGCTCACCCAAACAAAGCCTAATGGGGAGAGACACCTAATTACCCTTTAATTTCATAATTAATGCTTTCTGCTCTCCTCAGCAGTAGGTGTCTGTTGTGGAATTTCCTGTACTTTCTTGGCCCTGAAATGAGATCAATTCCTGTGCAAGCCAACCCTCCAGAGGTGCTCACAGCTGGGCTGGAGCACGAGCAGCAGCTGGACAGAAATATTCTATACCTTTTGGATTGTCCAGACTACAGTACTATAAACAGAATTATTTTCTGGAGTGAGGCAGGTGAAGAAAGATCAGGGTCCAGAGATCCCTTTATTAGGAAGAGCTCAAGTTTGGCTCTGGAGTTCACAACCCAGATCCTTCTCTGCTTCTTTGTTTTAGTCAAAAGAGGAAAAAAAAAAAAAAAAAAACCCAAACAAAAACCACAGCAGTGGGGTTTGTCTGATTGTTTTTAATAGTGAAATGCCTTGCAAGCATTTTCTGTATTTTTTCTTAAAAAATACTATTTTTGCAATCAAACAAACAAACACCAGCATTACAGGCAGTGGAAAAAAAAACTGTACCATCACCTTCCTTTAGTCTGACAGAGACAGAAGTACAAAAGGAACCCTAATGTTCAAATGGGCTTTAATTCAAATCCAAACTCTGCTTTACACCAAATTTAGACATTTTTCATGTGTTAGAAGTTCTTTGTGAGTGAACTCTGACTTACTCGGTTGTCTAAATTTGCTCTGAGCATGAAGCTCACGCTGCCTCGGAGATGAGCTCAGGCAACCAAAGCAAAGCCTCAGTCAGGTCTCAGCCCAGGCTCATGCCAGGGAAGCCAAAGTGCTTGGAAATGCAAACCCACGGTCACGTTTCGGTGCTCGAGCTGACTTTTTTCACATCATTGTTCAGTGATATGAAATTCATTCAGTGTTTCATTGCATCAGTGGCAAAGGAGTTGGGAAAAGTATAAAAGTCTGAACCAAACTAGAATATTCCTTTCGCACTTCACATTTTAGATGCATCCCTTTTTTATTAGGATTGGAGATGTCAAAAACCTGTTTTTCTCTATAAGTGATTCATTTATGTGAAGAATAAGAAGGAAAGGTTCTTCAGAGGAACAGATATTCCCATTCTCCTACAAATCCCATTCCATGGATTGAAACCACTGGGAAATCGCCATAAAAGATCTATTACAAAGATTATAGCAATTCTAGGGCTGGGCTTTCCAAGGGACTTGTTTCAGCTTTGACTTCTTTGAGACCTTTAAAAAAGGATTCCAGATTTTCCCCTGACTGGAAGTTTTCAATACCTTTCTTCCATGTCAGTTTTCATATGTCAAAACATGACAGTGCAGCTTTTCCCTCTGTCAGACAAGAGATTTAATTCCCATAAATGCAGCATCTCTAATAGGTTGGCTCTTCTCTCCTTGGCTACATATTTTCAGAAACCTTACAGGAATTCAGCGTCTTGAGCCCTTTGTTGCCTTCTCTTACCCACTTGAACTTTACCGAGTGCAAAGAGCACCGAGGGCTCCATGAGGAATCAGTGTCAAAACCTCCCAAGATGCATTTCCTCAGGAAGCCAGGATGAAGATAAAGAAGTTCTCAGATATTTTCAGATGAAGCCCTGCTCGGAGAATTTGGGAGGATGCCTCTGAGCTCAGCTGGGAGCAGGGGATGAGAAGTTTCTCAGGATCCTGCTCCTCTTCCCACATCTCATTGTTCCCGTGCCAAAATAAAAGAACCAGAGACCTATTTTTAGAGTAGGTTGTTCCAGCTAAATGCATCCATCATCCTCTGAAGTTACTGTATGTGGGTGAACCTTCTCCTTTTATTCCAAACTGGGCTAAATTTTACAAATACAATTTGCAGTTCAGGCGGGGCCCAGCAAAGCTGACTCAGATCCCAGAGGGAGCAGGACAGGCTGGAGCTGTGGGCTGAGGACAATGGTGTGGGGTCCTGCCCTGGGGTCACACCAACCCTGCGGCTCCAGCTGGGGGACAACAGCTGGAGAAGCTGGGACAGGCTCTGGGGTGCTGGGGACAGTGGCTGGACACAGCCTAGAGGTGCCCAGGGGGACAAGAGGCCAAGGGGGACCTGGGCTGTGCCGAGGACAGTGAGGAGCAGGGCAGGGATTGTCCCCTGGGCTGTGCAGGGATTGTCCCCTGGGCTGTGCAGG
>VZRL01003367.1:486631-500291 GCA_013397895.1 Origma solitaria
GTCCAGGGAAGGGAACGGAGCTGGGAAGGGCCTGGAGCCCCAGGAGAGGCTGAGGGAGCTGGGGAAGGGCTCAGCCTGGAGCAGAGGGGATCAGGGGAACCTTGTGGCTCTGCACAGCTCCTGACAGGAGGGGTGTAATAAAGGGGGAGTCTCTCTCCTCTCTCAGGGAACAAGGGACAGGACAGGAAATGGCCTCAGGTTGCACCAGTGAAGGTTTAGGTTGGATGTCAGGAAACATTTCTTCACTGAAGGCTGGTCAGACATTGGAAGGGGCAGTGGTGGAGTCACAATCCTTGGAAATGCCCCAAAGCCATGGATGTGGCAGCTGTGGACGCAGATTAGTGGTGCTGGATTAATGATTGGATTCAATCTTTGAGGTCTTCTCCACCCTTTCCCATTCCACCATCCCATTCCCCAGCTGCACCCAGGATCCTGCACAGCTTCCAAGTCACCTGAGCTGCCCTTCCCTTCCTATTGAGGATTCACACAAAAGGCAGAGGGAACTTTGCACCCTGCTGCTCCTGCTGCTGCTGCTTGGAAGTCTCTGCACGATGGATTTGTCCAAGTTATTTCTGTTAAAAGCAGCTATAAATAGCCTGCATAATGCCTCAAGAGTGCTACGGAATTATTGGGAGTTTTGCCTGATTAGAAGAGATACGAAGTAAAAATCTCTGAGAAAGGAGCTCAGGATTTCACAGAGCAATAAAGATGAGAAAGTGAAGGGCTGTATGTGTATCTATTTGTGTGCTTAAAACTAAGAGCACACTCAGGTGTTTAGCTCAGCTGGAGATAACTTTGTGAAGTTATGTTGGTCCTTATTTACCCAATACAAAAACAGCCACAAAATGTTTTATCTCACACCCTGTGTGTGTTTCATCAGAACTATTAATTGCTATAAAATAATTTATTCAGTGCTCTGACCAAAGCCTTGTGTATTCTGTGTGCTTGGGTTTCACTGTTCATACCCAGGATCCAGGAGCAATTTCTCAGGAGCTGTCTAGAGAAAAAGAAAAGGTAGCTTTAAGGTAGAGAATAAACTGCAATATCCTTGGAGCAAAGGATGCATCAAATCAGGTTGGGGACACTTCCATGGCTTCCTGAATGGGCTCAGGGGGCTTGAAGAGCGCTCCAGGGACAGCTGCTTTGCTGGGCTGTGAGATGAAAGACACAACTGAGCCCTCAGTGCTGGTTTTGGAAGGGAAATGGGACAACAGCAGAGGTGTCAGAGGTGATTTTGTCCCCTTTGTAATTAGTGCAAGCCAGAATGAATAACAGCTTAATTGGAAATGGTTTTCGTGCTCAGGTCATGCATAGGAACATGGAATGGTTTGGGTTGGGAAGGACCCTACAGATCATCCCATCCCACCCCTGCCCCGGGCGGGGACACCTGCCACTGTCCCAGGCTGCTCCAAGCCCTGTCCAGCCTGGCCTGGGACACTGCCAGGGATCCAGGGGCAGCCACAGCTGCTCTGGGCACCTGTGCCAGGGCCTGCCCATCCTCACAGGGAACAATTCCTTCCCAATATCCAATCCAAACTTACTCTCTGTCATTTTGAAGCCATTCCCCCTTGTCCTGTCCCTACAGGCTCTTGTAAATATAAAAAATGCACTAAGGAAAGCTCTCTATTTTTCCCAGAGCGATCATTGTGCTCAGGTTGGTTGCGTCCGTCCTTCCCAGTGCTTTCTTAGGGATCCCTTAAAGGAGCATTTGTCCATCTCCTCACTCCCAGGCAGGTAACCACTCTTCCTTTGGAGCCCCAAGGGCACTCCCAGGGGGAGGTGGAGGTGAGGTTCCCATGGATCTCAGGCCACCACTCTCACCAATCGTTTATTGGGTGAGCACACACTCAGGGCTGGGCTGACATCTCTGAAAACCTCAGAATTTCCTTTTCCCCAGCACAGACTCACAGCTCCTCACATCCCTCCCTCTTCAGCTGTGTCTGCTCCCATCACCTGAGCAGTGCTGCAGAGTGATTTCAATCTGTGATAAATGGATCAGCTGAATCTCAGTCCTTTTCACAGAGCCCCGCTCTTTCATTCTCTTTTGCCAGGGGAGAGCATTTATCCCCCCGGGCCGGGAGCTGCTGTTCTGCTCGGAATCTGAATTGTGTTGGATATTGGGAAGGAACAGCTTCCAAAGAGAGCCTTGCGTTCCTGCACCAGAAACTCAGGGAGCTTCCTCAGCTGAAAAGCTTCCTGCTGAACCCCACAGGTTCCCATTAATTCTGTGAGTGGGGATTCTCAGGAAGAGCTGACCTGGATACTCTCTGGAGACCCCAAACCTGTGCTTTCAGTGGATATTGGATGGGAATATCAACCACGGAGGGGGCCTGCAAAACTGAGAGGTTCCAGCTCAGGCACTGAGGCAGGAGATGCCACATTATCGTGGATGATGTGGGATTTTAATATGGCCCAAACCATTACAATTTATGGTTAATCTAAGCTAACCAAGAGCATCAATGACAGAAAAGAATTTAACTTCTAGATTCTCAGTTTTCTGAAGCAACCACTGTTTACCCATGGCCCAGTGAACATTTTTCTGTATAAATCTGAGCAGTTTAATCACCCATCAACACAGCAAGTCAGAATTCTCATATTTTGTCTGACTCAAGGCCAGAGTTCAGGAGCTAAAGGACAAGTGAGCAATGAGTTCACCCTCCCAGCCTTCCTAATTGCCTAAGGAGTGCCTACAGAGAACAAACCCCACAACCACCAACCTGCCCTGACCTCAAAACCTGCGATATTGCTGAATATATATAAAATATTTTCTTACCGGAGCAGCGGGGTTCGGTTCCCTCACCACGAAAGCCTCCAGAAAGGCTGTCCAAGGACACAGGCAGCAGTTTCCCCCAGCCAGACAATCCCCCAGCTCGCAGTCCCGCGGGAGCTCAGCATCTGTTACCAGGCAACTGGGGAGGCAATTTGGGAGCAGGCAGCACCCTGGGCACTGTCTCCTTGCAAACCTGTCACAGACCCAGGCACGCCATGCGAGCAATCCCTTCCACAAAGGCAGGGGGTTAATGTAAGAAGATTATACATTTCCAGAAATAAAACTGCTCCAACACTTCTCTAATCTATGGTTAGGGGGTGTTCAGTGTATCATTTTCCTCACAACCGCTGGATACTTAATGCAGCAACTGAGCAGCCCAAAGCTGTTTCTAGGTCAGAGCCACAGCTTGGGTGAAACATCCCAGAGAATTCATGGCTTGGGCAGCAGTTCTTTCTTCCATGGTTCAGATTGATCGCTTGGCTGCAGGAGGGCTTTGTCCTACTTGAGAAAATCCCAGTAATCTCAGAAGTTATTCATATGCACACATTATGTGGACCTGAACGTTAGAAACTGGTGGATTTAATTTAAGAATTGGCTCGCTCTGCATCAGTCTTCAAGGTTTTATCACATTGTTGTGATGGAATCAGAGTGGTTTGGGCTGGGAGAGACCTCAAAGCCCATCCAGTGCCACCCCTGCCCTGGGCAGGGACACTTCCACTGTCCCAGGCTGCTCCAAGCCCCAATGTCCAGCCTGGCCTTGGACACTGCCAGGGGTGGAAAGTCCACCATTCCTCCCTGGAAGTGTTCCAGGCCAGGCTGGATGGGGCTGGAGTGCCCTGGGACAGTGGAAGGTGTCCTTGCCCATTCCACAGATGTTGGACCTTGTGTTAATTTTCGTATTTACTTTTAGTGTTTTTTTGCTACTTTCCTTCTTGCTACTTTCCATCCTTGGTCCAATTTATTTTGAATTGCATCTTTTTCATCCTTCCTAGGAATGATTTAGAGTTGCAACTGAAGATGAGACTGACAGTTTCACTACTCTGGCCAACTGCTTTGGTCCTTGGCCATGGTCACTTTGCTTTGTGCCATGTTCCTCTTGGGAAGAGCCCCTGTGGAAATTAAGTCATCCAGGTGGAGTTTTTTGATCACCATAGCAGATATAACTT
Source organism: Origma solitaria (assembly GCA_013397895.1). Lineage (NCBI taxonomy): Eukaryota > Metazoa > Chordata > Aves > Passeriformes > Acanthizidae > Origma > Origma solitaria. The sequence goes on from VZRL01003367.1 coordinate 490,568, forward strand.
TAGTTCTATACTTTCTTTTATTTGAGAAAAAAAAAAAAAATTCAAATCTCTTTGTGTTGCTTGGTATACTTAGATTTTATCCTGGAAGCTTTCCTAAGATTCTCATAAGCAGAACATTTAAGCGCAGAGCGTTTTAACCTGTTGAAGCTGTTACCAGATGATGCTTTGTGAAATAAAAACTTTTGAAAACATATTACTTTGACAGAAAAAAGCAATGCATTTCCCAGAAGTTCTAGGATTCCTCATACTAAAAATTGCTTCCTATGGGATTAACCCTTTGGTTAATTCAGGCATTTTATTGTTGCCTGGATAGGACAATTCCCAACCTTTCTTTTCCAAGCCAGATTTAAACAATCTCTCCTTCCCCTCTGTCATCATCTACTTGGGTAGAAAGATATTTACGTTCATTTTCTATGAGGAAAAAAATATAATGAAACAAGCAGTGACAGTAAGGAGCAGAAAAACCCCTTAAAGCATCTGCTGCACAATTTCATGAATATTAACAATAAAATGTACTATTTATCACTGTTTGCTACCCATTTTCAACAGCTGAGTATGCTCAGACATGTAGCCACCCAAGCAGGTCAGTGAGAAGGGCCGAAAGGAACTACCACCAGCAGGAAAAATTCAAGTTACAAGGGTGGCACGGCCTTCAGACAGCAAGCAGAAATAAACTGAGCATCTCAATTTCACCACAATGCACAGCCAGTTGAGCTTTTGGAGGCTTTCACTTCAGAAGTTTTGGGAAAGGACAAGAGGTGGCTGCAATTTGCTTCCTTCTCTCAGGAGCAGCAGCTCTAATTTGAAGTGTTCAACAGAATTCCAACAATACCAAGTGCTGTCCCAAAACCAATATTTGTGCTCTGCAGGAGCACAGTGTGGGTCTGTTATTGCCAGCCTCTCACTGAGAAGAGCTGCAGGAAATCTTTATCTAAACCCGCAAATAACTGGACACTTATAATGAGAAAATAAAATTAAAAAAACCCAGGCAGTCGAGGCCTGATCTTGCCTGGCTTTGAGTTTAGAGTGAAAAACCTTCACATTTCCTGTACTGTGTCTCCATCAGAGTGACAGCACAATTAGATGGGAGCAAACCACACAAGAAGAAACCCAAACCTTCCACTTGTGTCTAGGCTTCGAGTGATATTCGGAAAGATTTTAAAAGGATTATGTATTTCCCACAGGTGTACACGTCAAGGACCTGAAAATAGGATATCTCTGCTTCTAATGCCAATAATTTCCTGCTTTTAACAGGAAATGAGACATCTACACACAACAGGGCTGTCCTGGGGCAGGTTTGAACCAGCTCAGAAGATTTTCAGTGAGTTCTAAAGGCTAGATCCAGACTAGATAAGGGAAGAATTTGTTTCTTTCCATGAAGCTGGTGTAACAACAGATTGCCCAGAGGCTGTGGGTGCTGCCGTCCCTGGGAACATCCCGGAGCAGGCTGGAGCAGGCTCTGGTGGGACATGTCCCCGCCCATGGCAGGAAGGTTGGATTCCATGGCCTTTAGAGCCCCTTCCCACCCAGCCTGTGGTTCCTTGTGCCCAGCAGGCTCTGGGCTCTGCGTCTGCCTCACCTTCTGACATTACAGTGCAAATGACCAAAAATCTCAACCTGCACAAACGTAAATTGGCACAAGAGCTCAACAGCCATCTGACCACATCAGGCTGAGGGGAAGATCTGCAGCTGCACCTGCACCCAGGAGAAACCATCCATCTAACAAACCCTCCACAATCCAGATACAAAATTCAACTCAGCCCAGAAGCACCATCTCCACATATTAAGAGCTCTGCTAAATTAAGCGGGAGCATTTCCATGAAATCTCTTAAGCAGATTTTCCTGAAGTCACCAGAAACTTTTTACAGAAAGCCTTTCTAGACCACTCACCCTGCAAATTTCCTTTTGGGTGTGTTGATCTGGCTTTGGGAGGGTTATGAATCTGCCCAGATGCAGGAGGGCAGGTGTGGATGCACTATTCTAAGGTATCTCTCTTCTTTCTCATGAATCATATGGGGAATAAAGATAAGCTGAATTCTTCTTGCTCTTTCTAATCTTTGTTTTGGAACTGGGTGCTGCAAGCGTTGAGCCAATCGCTCCAGGGGGTGGATGGCTATGAACCAATCACTGCTAGACTCTTAATATCTATATAAGAAAAGAAAATTCAATAAAATCGCTCTTGCTACTTCCGTCGGTGCTCCGTCTGTCTCGATTTACCTACGAGCTTTCAGCAACAGGCAGGTGTCCGAAACAGATCCCTGGGGGCAGCAAGGAGCCTCCCCTGGGTGGGAACCATGGTTCAGGGCTGGTTTTGTTTGGAACCCCAGCCCAGGGCATGTTTCTATTGATGCCTAAAACAACCTTACCTGAAACAGAGGCTAGACAAAGTCAGGAGAATAAACACAGATTAATTTATTAAAGGTCTTTAAGGTACAGTCAGGGCAGACAGAGGCTACTCAAGAGGTTACACCCAAAACGGACGAGTCATGAGTTCTTCACATTTGATAAATTCTGTCCATTAACATATCGAGCCTCAATCCTCCAATCGCACCTTCAGGTGATGATGTCAATCACCCCAAGCTTGCTGCCCCCAATTCACTGTTGGTTACATATTTTGGGGCTCTGAGGCAGCAAAGTGTCTTTGTATTTCCACTCAGAGGAATTATTTAGGCTCAAAGGTGCTGGGAACAGAGGTTTTTAGCACTTTATGAAGCACACCAAGCTAGAGACATGAAGAATAGAACCTAAAAATCCTTAAGGCATCACTGTGAACTGGAAACCTCTTTAGGTGGAGCTGGGGGGGCTTGAAGCTTTGGTGGGACACACACAGACCGTGTTCCTTCTGCACCATCAACCATGAAAGCAACCATTTCCATAAAAAATTTGTTTTCCATAACATAATAAGCCATTTCCATAAAAAACAACCCATACCCTGGAAGGGTTTTGCATGGCAAAAATGCCAAAATAAGGCAGGAGTTGATGCCTCTCCTAAAAGGACTCCCAGCAAGGGCTTTCATTGCAGGTAAATGACACCCAGGGCCCCTGAGCCAGCTGTGGTTTGTAAATCGTGCAGTGAAATGCACCAACAATCAGCCAGCATAATCAACTCCTCATTAGGAAAGCAACCAAAATAGCTTGAAATGCACCACTACTGCAAATCAAGTTTTGTTTCAGTTTTCTGGCTGTTTTGCTTGAACCTTGGGGAGGTGCAGTGAAACACAGAGCCCTCCCGAGGAAGGGATTTGCCCAAGCAAGGCCAGGTATTAATGTGTTTGTGGCTGAAGGAGGCCAACGTTGCTTAGGAATAAAACAAGACACCTCAGTGGTGCTGACGCAACCAATAATCCAAGCAAAAACAGAATAAAAACAGTCACTGTGTCACTGCTACCTCACGGGAACTCACAAACCCAAACCTGAGTCTGAGCTGGGCACACCTGCTCCTCCCAAATGGGGTTTTGGCAGAGGCCACCCCAACCCACGGAGCCTTTTTGTGGGGCACCTCATGGCCAGGAGCTGGCACAGCCTAAAAATGAGAAACCCAATCTCGGTGGGAATCTTTTCAGAGTGACAGGCACGTCCCACCTTTGATGTCAGCCCTCACCCAGGAGCAGAAAGGGATAAGAGCTGTTTTTTTCCTGGGAAGGAGATCTATGCATTTTGTATTAATGAGCCTTTGGAAACATCCAAGGAGTGCATTTCCCTGCCCATTTAAATGAACGATAAAGAGGCACACAGGGGAAATGAAGGCCCTTTGCTGACACTCGTTCAAAGGGCTCAGCTGTTCATGTGTCACCAGGGAGACACTCACTGATTTCACAGCGATGAGCTGGGTAATGGAATTCAGGGATTTTCACTTGGAGTCACTGAGTCAACTGCAGGTCATGAATGACACAAAAGCATCACTGCTGCAAATCTCACCACAGCCTCATCTTGTGTCACCTCTCCCAAAAGAGCCCCAGACCACAATTTTCAGGATGGTCTGTCCAAGATTTCGACTGGCATCAAAATTCCAAAAGGAACATCCACTGGGAAACAGCTTCCTGTGTGCCAAACCCCTCCATAGCAGGGCTCAAGATAAAAGAGAAACTTGTATGACTCAGTCAACTAATTATGTAATTAAAATTTTGTACAGCGCCCTGACATTCCATTCTGTTGTAATATATGGGGAAATTATCCAGCTTGCCACAGAACTCACATTTTTAACAGCACTGACTGGATTTTCCAGCTACATGTGTCTGGTATTAGATATATTTTAGGAGAAATTAGTGAACCTATTTAGATTTCAAGCAGTGGCTGCAGCCTCTGTGCAAATATTTCAACATCTTTTCTCACACTGGGACTAAAAGGATGTGGAAGAGGGAGAGAGAAGCTGTCCAGGCTGTGTGAAAGTGAAGGTGGCCAGGGGTTGATGCAGTTTTGTCAGTGGGAAGGGTGGGAGAACCACAGCAAGGTGCCACTGTGCCTCAAGGATAATTTAAAAAGAATTATCCAAGATATTCTTACTGTATTCCACGAGTGGAGATGCTCCGCTGCTGCACCTCAGTGCTCCTCCACCCTTCCAAGCACCCAAAAGGATGATTCCCTCTCCCCTTAGGGGCACCCACCTCAATTTAGAAATTTTGCTGATCTCAAGTTTTCTGTGCAACACCTTAACCCCATCTCTTGCTGCTCATCCTCAGAAGAATCCCTTCTCCACAGAGACACTCAATATTCACATTTCATAATGGCAGCATCCTTGGTCCCTGAGCTCAATTATCTTTACAACTTCTTGTCACTCTTTAAAAATGGAAATTTGAGGACAGGGGTAGATTCTATTGATGTTTGATTTGAGCACCCACCTTCCACACTCTGCACTGAAACTCCCAAACATGTAAGGAAATGGGACAGAAAAATAGTCAGAGTTGACATTTTCCTTCCTTCTACACGCAAAACAACCCCTGCAGCAAAGTAAGGCTCTAGAAAGAGATCCCGAAACATCCAAGATGATACAGAAACCCAAAAGGAAACCTGGGAGGCTTTTGCCTGATATAATTGAGTTATCCACAGGCTCTACATGGGAACCTCTCTATTGTTTCATTCCCCTTTTGCTGAGAAGCCCAGAGTTAAAGAGGCCCTGATTTATAGAGGAAATGTAAAGATTTGGGCTGCCAAAGCACTTTGAGCTTTGTTACAGTGACATCCAGTGGCACTCAAAGTTTTCTTGCTCTTGGCAGCATAAAGCAGAGAAATCTCTATTTGTGCACAGCCAGCTGTGCAAACATTTCTGCTCAGCATCAGGTCAGCAACCAGGACAGGAGAAAGAAATGCATCAGCTGAGCTCTCCAGATTAAAGTAGGACATGGAAACTGAGAATGTATTTATATAAATTACCTGCTGGTGTTGACAAAAGCAGAACACTCCACTTGGTTATGGAATTTCTGGCAATTTCTGTAGAGCAGGATCTGGAAATCCCAGCTCAGCGGTTTCAAAGACTCCTTTAAAACATCACCTCAGCAAACTCCATTTGTGCAATAACCCCACGCTCTGCTGGGAACTGCAGAGTTAAACCTGGGAAATCTTCTCTCTTCCGGCACAGCTTTTGAATGCAGCTGTGCTGACAGAAAAGGCATCAGAACCTCACAGATCCCTGTGCACATCTGGCTCCAAGCCCTGCACAAAGGTACCTACATCAATTAATTATTTAATGATCAAAAAACCAACAGGGAGACAGAAGTTCCAAGGCATCTCTGCCCTTCTCCACACAGGACACACTCAAAGCAGGAGAGGCTCCAACCTGAGGCAGATGTCACAGGCCTGAAAGGAGGCTTTGGACCAACCTGGACAAGTTTTGCCATTCCAATAGGAACTATAGCCTGTCCTGCTGCTTCTGCATGCTTATGTTCCAGGTCAATTCATTGTGTCATTTAGCTGATGTGAACAGCCATGGCCAATGTCTCAACCAATTCCAACAGGAGATCACAGTTCAAGCAGGATGGCACAGTTCAAGCTCTGCCCAGCAAATGTTTTTATTTAAAATAAATTTTTCATTCATGTGGAGAATACACTCCCATCTGAGTCCAGTTCCTCAGTGCACCTGGTGCTACAAAAAATGGCCCAAGAAGGACAGAGAGGGAGGATTGGCTCATCCCATGCTCAGATTTCCCACATTGCCAACTTCTCTGATATTTGCAGCTGACCTCCCCTTTGAGAAGGTGTCAAACCAGATCCCATCCATCCTTCCCAGGCATTTTCCTCCCAGCTGGGTCCCCAAATGCTCCAGAAACATTTCCCCAGGCAGCCAGAGAAGCCAAAATGAGCCCTGGACTCGGAGCAAGGGGCAGGTTTAGGGTCAGGATGGAAACAGAGGTGAAAGCAATGCAGAGGCCCCTGGGCAGCAGCTGGGGCTGATCCAGCTGTGATCCAGCTGTGATCCAGCTGCTGATCCAGCTGCTGAGGCTGATCCAGCTGCTGAGACTGATCCAGCTGCTGATCCAGCTGCTGATCCAGCTGCTGCAGTGCCCAGGGCCAGCAGGGCACCAAGGGGCGAATTCCTGCTCTGGGCAGCCCCAGGGCAGAGCAGGAGGGCAGGAGAGCAGTTGGGGTTTGGAGCTTTGGCTTTTCCAAGGAAAGAGCCACAGGAGAGGGGAGACAGAGCTGGGGTCAAACCATGGCTGAGACAAAGCCTGGGAAGGAACAGCAGAACAGGAAAATGGATTTCTCTCTCTCCCCCTCCTTCCTTTCCCACACAGTTCTTGGCAAAACAGGCAGGAAAAAGCATAGAAAAGGTATTGAGGGATGGCAGAACTATCCCAGAATCATTTATGCTGGAAATGCCCCCTAAGACTGAGCCCAGCCGCTGCTGGCATGTCCAGGTACAAGGGACAGCAGCATTTAAGCTCCGCCTCCATCAATCTGCTGTGCTGTACAAGAAAATAAAATGTTTCTGGTCCAACAGGTACAGGACACAGTCCCCAGCTGGTGCTTCAGACACTCTTTGTTCTGCAAGTTCAGTGGTGCTAAAGATCCAAAAGTACAACACAAACAGAGCTCAACATCCAATGCAAAATCTGCCTCAAAAGACAAAATTGCTGAAGCAATTTTAAACATTTTTCCAAAGCAAATGTTGCTCAGACAGACAAATCTGGTTTTGACATGCTCCCCAAAAATAGCCATGTCAGACTCAGAATTTACATCTACATAAAGAAGGTTAATGAACCAGGCAAATTGCACTGCACAGGAAACAAATGCCAAATATTGCTCGTAGCTTTTTCTTGTGAGTCAGTGGCTGCTCCGGGAACGGGGGCACTGAAATAAATAGTACCACATCCTCAGTGCAGTTGGAACATTCCAAAATGCCATGAAGCTGTCAGTCTGCATGTCAGAATCGATGTGCAAGCTTGTCAGGAGAAAAGCAGGGTGAGTTTGGGGCTTTAAAGTGTCACCAGCTTTTCTGGTTTATTGGTAGCAATGGAAGGCAGGCCACCTTAGGATTGCAGATCAGGCTCAGGGTTGAGAAGTCCTCTGTAATTAACTTTCCACGGGCAATTGTAAGAGATACAAATTCATTCCTGTCGGAAAAAGAGATATCCTAGTCAGAGGTGACAAGACAGTTCAGATTGTTTGAGGATGCTCAGGGCTGCAATCCCAGACTAGACTTGGGAGAATGAGCAAGGTTTGGGAAAAGAAAGGGTTTGGGAAAGCAGAACCATTTTGACCGATATTAACAGAAACTCAGAATACAGCTCCTTTTCAGGATCACAGAATTCCCAGGGCAAACCCAGAGAGTCCAAGCTAGGAATTTCAAGAAATTCCCATGAATTAGAGCTGAAGGGCCTCGATAGATCACCAAAGGTCCAGCTGCACCAGTGCCTGAATGAGGAACCTCCCAGTAACCGTGATGGTCTCCCAGCTGAAGCCTCAGTGGGAATTGTTCCCTGCTTCCCTCTTTTCAGCCCTGTCCTGGCCCAGCTCAGGGCTTTTTCCCCTCTCAGACAGCTGCTGTACAGATCTGTTCACAGAGAATACACAGAGACAGGGAAGGCTTTGCTTAAAACACAAGCACACACAAAATTAAATACAAATCTGTGCTTTGTTCCCATTTTCCTCTGCCTGCTGCTCATGCCCTACCCTTCATCACCTCAATACCAAACTGCCTAGGGGTGTTAATTACACCTGCTCCTAATTCAATGGGAGGTTTGCTTCAGCTGTTGATTCTCTGATTCGCAGACATTCAGTGGAGCCCCTCAGGAGCAGGGCTGAGGATGGGCTGGCAGTGGGGACATTCCAGCTGTGGGGACTGCATGTCCTGAGATGCTCTTCAAAACACTGGGCAGAACAAGATTAATGTGAGGACTGAAAAATGTCTGACTTGAATTTGCCTTTCAAGGCTCATGTAACCAGACCTGAGCACCAAGGCCAGACAGGGAATTTATGGGAGTGACCTTTCCCACAGGATGTTTTGTCTTCATTTTCCCCTACACCACGCGTTATTTAAATATCTATTATTCAAACATCTATAGCAGTCTCAGTGGCAATTCAGGGCAGCATAAGCATGAAGCTCTGTGGACATTTAAGAAAGATATTTCAATTTATCTTCTTGTAAAGACTCACTGCACTCTTTGCATCATGATTCAGATCCAAGGAAACCTCTCTTGACTCTCTGTCTTCCAGCTCTGGGGACAAACTGATTTTGTGTTGGCGTGTGCTGCCACCTAATGATATGGAAAGCAAGGCTTTGGAGTCCAGGGCTGGCAGCTCAGCCTGGCCTTGGGGTGGCTCTGGGGGCACAGCAAAGGTAACGCAAAGGCTTCACCTGCAGCACAGCCCAGCCATCCCTCCCAGCACACACAGCCCTGCACTCCAGGCTGTTTGCAGCCATGGAACATCCTATCTCTGGGGGCATAGCAGGGCATGGCCTCACCTGCAGCACAGCCTGGCCATCCCAGCAGATACAGGCACTGCCATTCCCCCATGGTTTGAGCCGTGGGACATCAGTGTCTGGTGTGGAGCAGGTGCTAAAGGCCTCGCCTGCACCACAGCCTGGCCCTCCCCGCACACACAGGCACTGCCATTCCCTGATGTTTGCAGCCATGGAACACCCACAGACTCTGGGGGCACGGCAGGCGCTAAAGGCCTCACCTGCGGCACAGCCCGGCCATCCATCCCTGCACACACAGGCCCTGCGCTCCAGGCTGTTCCCAGCCGTGTATCCCCAGTCTCTGGCACAGCCTGCCACCATGGATGCCCTGCAGTGCCTTCTGCAGTGCCACTGTCCTGCAGCTGCAGGGACACAGCTCTGCAGAGCCTGAGCCCAGCCCAAAGGGCAGCTTGGGGCTGGGGCTGAGGTGGCCACCCTGGTGGGGGTCCAGAGCAGAGAGGTGTGGGAGCAGCAAGGTTGGGCCTTGCCGCCATGGCCTTGGCAGGCTCTTTCCAGCCCCAGTGTCCCTGGAGCTCGAGGCTCTTTAGATCTCCTAACCCTAACCCTAGGCGTAACCCTAACCCTAGCCCTAGTTAATTACCCAAATTACCTGGGTTTTCCCTGTCAGAAAGGTGTGGGAGCAGCAATGTTGGGGCGCTGCCACGATGGCCTTGGCAGGCTCTTTCCAGCGCCAGTGCTCCTGGAGCTCGAGGCTCTTTAGATCTCCTAACCCTAACCCTAGGTGTAACCCTAACCCTGCCCCTACTCAATTACCCCAACACACTAACGGGGTTCTCCCTGTCAGAAAGGTATGGGAGCAGCAATGTT